>CM072879.1:18120000-18235000 GCA_036937835.1 Pampus argenteus
AACCCATCGAGACACCGTATCCGTATACACTGTGTCTTTAAACGTGAAAATCAGATTAAAAAAAAAACATTTATTTATTTAGTTTTATTTTATTTTATTTTGGACGGCCTTACTTTCTATTTCAGAGACATTGTTCAGTGTAAATCAGTAAAAACAGAAATTAAATCTTATGGACAAGCTGAAGTTTATTTTGTTGCACGTCTAATTTCCTTTAATTAAGCAGCAGCTTCTGTATTCTCAGAGGCACAGATGGTATAATACCGTTGGCATGTTAAGCTGATAATGACCCGCGTCGCCCTGAATATCTCTGACTCTGCATTCGCCAGCAGCACATTCATCTGCACCTCTTTAGCTTTTTCACCCTGGCAGGAGAGAGAGAAAGACCTCCGGAGTCAATTTGGCACTCGATACTAGCTGGCTGAGCAGCACAGTTTAGAGGTTAAGCTACTGGGGTAATACCTGCATGAAAATATAGAATACAAAAGTGGGTTGTAATATTTGAAGGACTTGAGGAACGCTCAATTTCAGCCTCACCAGAAACTTGGAATAGCCTCCCGAGTGGAGCGGAGATCGGTTATATCAAGCGCTCCCGGGGTTATTTCAAGCCTTTGGAATATATTCAAGTGCTATTTTGCCTAGGTCTGAAGCCAAGGGAGCACTTTTTAATATTCAACCTACTTCACTGCTCAGTTCACACACTCCTGCACACACACACACACACACACACACACACACACACACCACATGTCACTTCAAGCCACTTCAAACACACTTCACGCCACGACTTCAAGTCCCGTAGGCACAAATTGGGGTCATGTTCTCCTGACAGCCAATCATCAGGCTCCTAAGTGTGAAGATGTGACTGCGTGTGTGTGTGTGTGTGACTCTATCGCTGGGATGTAGATCATGTTTATATGCATCTGTGTGTGTGTGTGTGTGTGTGTGAGAAAGAAAAAAAAAGAAAAGAAAAGAAAAACAGAGCCAGTCATTGACAGCCAATCATCCGTCATTCAGACAGCTGTTTGGACACCTTGCTGCCCCGCCAACGCCATGGCAACAGCAGCTGTCTGTTACCAGGTAACTGTGCATAACAATGAGCTCAGAGGGTAGGAAGGAGCAGAGAGGGAGAAGCAGAGGTCACGAGATGCGCACACGCACCGACACACAGGAGATGAGGAAAGGTCAAACATGCAGACAGGTGGCATGTGGAGGTGTGGAGATTCAAATGTATGGAAACACAATACACACACGCACACACACACACACACGCACTTTGAGTGTGTTTGAGTGCACGTGAGTATCTCGGGTGTGATCAGATGCCTCTGAGTATGGTGTAAACGCCGTGGAAACCTGGACACCATGAGACCTTATTGCTGCCTTCATCTTCCATCACTCATGAGGAAACTCTCAGATCATCAGCAACCTGCATAATACAAGATTCATATAAACGGGGAGCCGATGAATGCTGCTGAATATGATCAAAACCAGAACAAGACTCATTACGCAGACACCAGACAGTATATTCACACGTATCGAGTGATAAGACGGCGAATAAAACACATTTACAGTCAAATTAAGGCTTTTTCGCCTGCTTGGTATTGATCAGTGTTTTCTCTCTGAGCATCACATGACTGGAACACGCTTCAGTCGCTTTGAAAGACTTTAATCGATTTTACCTTTTAATATCTTTTGCATCGTGTAACGATTGAGGGCCTGCAGCCGAGAGATGGTGGCGGAGGGTTAAGATGTTATATCACACTGAAGGAGGCTTCAGGGTGAATCTCTAATTTAACATTTTAAACATTTTAAAACGAGCGCTTGACCATTTCTGACAATCGGTTCGTTTGTTGCACCTTTTTTCAGTCTGATGACAAAGTTCAAAGCCGAAACTTTCCCCTGCAGGTAAGTAAATAATGTATTACTGCAGTTTGTACTAATACGTGTTAGTTTCTTTCATTAACGTGTTAAACGAGTGTTAAAGTTTGTGTAAAACAGAAACAACAAGTTTAGTTTGTTTGACACAGTCAACCGGTGTTAGACAGGTGTGTTTCCTTGTTAATGAATGTTTGTGTAACGCTTCACATCTGTGTGTGTGTGTGTGTGTGTGTTCCTCAGTTTATTGTGTATTTTTCAGTCTCTGTGTAAAATGTGTGTTTCTGCCTCTGTGTGTGTGTGTGTCAGTATTTAAGTAAGTGTGTTAGCTCCGGTCTTTGTGACACTGTTCTCTGCTCGCGGGGAACCGTATGCTTCCCGCCATCCACTGCCACACCGAATCACTCACACACACACACACACACACACACACACACACACACACACACACACACACACCCCAAGGCCCCTGTGGCCTCCCTGTCCTTGGAACACTATCGGTCATCTGTCCCCTCACTGCTGACCCACATACACACACACACACACACACACACACACACAGACACACACACACACACACACACGCACACACACACACACACACACACACAGACACACACACACACACACACACACAGAAGTGAGATAAACAGAAATATGAGCAGGGAGATAAACAATAAACAATGAATGACTGAAGGATAAAACCACTGCTTCTCTTTACATGTTTGTCACTTTCAGGTATGAAATGTTTTCGTTATCTTGAAACCTTTTCTTAGTTTGGTTGCGGCTGAGTCAGTAGAAAAATAAAACAAAACAATAAAAAAAAACACAACTGTAAATAAACAACAAAAATGAAATATTTGTTTCCTACTAGATAACACGTGTCCACTAAAATGACAAAGAGGACACACGAGACTGAAGATAAAACCGTGTAAACAGTAAGTCTGCTTCCTGCTCACTGGTGAAACAGAACTGATGCTACTGAAAGCATACAGTAAATATATATAAGCATATATATATATACCGTAAATGAGTCAAACAGACGACAACAAGAAGATCAGAGTTTCCTCACATGTCTGTCCTGCTGTAACACTGAACTCCACTTTCCTTTTCCACTAGTTGTCTATATAAAGACACCTCACTGTGTATTATTGCTTACATAAACAGCAAACCAGCCACATGTGTGTGTGTGTGTTTCCTGCTGGCCTGTAGATACCAGAGCTGCAGGTATTGGAGGTCATGCTGTTTACAACGTGCTAAATGTGTGCAGATATGTTTGTGTGTTTGTCTGGAAGTAATTTGTTGCAGCACCGACAGCTCGCACAACAACTTTTTGACCTCAGACAATATCCTCCTTTGGCTCAATGCTCCTGGGTGCACACACACACACACACACACACACACACACACACACACACACACACACACACACACACACACACACACACTGGATTTCTGCACCAAAGCAACCCTTTTCTCATTTTGTACACTTTCTCCACATTCATCCATCACTTCACACCTCTTTTAAAGACTCATCATCTTAAGTCTTTCTCTCCTCCCTCACTCTTCCTGACCTAATTTCCTCCCATCATCCCTTCTTCTTCTCATCTACCTCCTCTAAACCCCCCTCCAACCCTCATCCGCTCCTTCTCCACTATTCTTTCCCTCCTCTACCTTCCCTTTCATTTCCTACGACCCTCCACTCATCATCCGATATCAACCTCCTCAACGTGAAACATTTGTATTGTTGATGAAGAAATTATACACTGACTATTCATAAAAGCTAATTTGCTCAATAAATTATGCTGCTGACCTGGCATTGTTTGCCTGATGAATGGCTCATCGTCGGCTGCAGATTGTGTCTGGATGCTGTAAAATGTCATCAGTGAACTAAACGTCCATCACTACGCCTCAGAAATGTTGCAGTTGCACCTACTAGTCCTGTGTTTTTCCCGTTTATTTGCTTTTCTGTCTGATAAAAACATGAAATATAGCCAATGTTAGCCAACTTTAAGGCACAGTAACAACATGAATTTAAGGTTTGCAAACAGAAATGTGTTAGCCAGCATCATGGAAACATGCAGATACTCAACATAACCTCCAAAAGAAACTCTAATTTCACCGAAAAAAGGGGTAAAGAAGACACAGACAGATAGAAGAGGGATCAAGAGACAAGCCTGCACTCTTCAGTACTCAAAAGAAAGTAAAGTTTTAAGTGTTCGCTGTGGCAGAACGAAGGGAAGAGGAGAGGGAATAGAAACGAGTGAAGGAGAGACAGAGTGGAAAAGAAAAGAGACGAGCGGAGGGAGATGAACTCGTCTCTGAGAGCTCTTAAGCTCTGTTGTGTACTGTGATGAGCGATAGTGTTTGCAGGGTTAACAGCCCAAAGCCTGGGATGGAGGGAGTACACAACACAAACACACAAACGTAAAGGGAGAGGGACAAGGGCAAAAACAGAGGGATGAGGGCAGCTGACCTCAGAGGATACGACTGAAGAGCAGCTAATAGAGGCAGAAAGAGAGGTGTGCTGTGGGAAAATGGTGAGAGAGTAAGAGAAAGACGAGAAGAAGGGAGGGACGAGAGACCCCAGAGAGACAGTATGTGAGAGAACTGGTGACCATGTCTGAAGCCAAGTTACTCAGCCAGCCCAGATTAAAAGCTTGGCCAGACCCGCCTTCATAAACAATGTCATTTCAGAGCGAGATCAGCTCATTTCAGGGTAATTGCTGCCATTAGTGGATTCACAGAGGCAGAAACTTTGAGCAGTGAACAAACCGGCACCACTGACCAACCGCAAAAAACCATCTTAACACTGATGACCTTTGAGCGAGCAGCCAAAAAGTCCAAAAAATGCAGAATACTGTGTTTCATCATCATACAACAGCTCTAAGAGTTCAAACTACCGCACAAAAGAGCACGCAGCAGGGTTTTAGTTTGTGTCGTACAGCGGCTGTTTTAGCAGTTAGGAGCCAAATGACCAGATTGTTTAAAGTCAGGATACGGTGGAGACCAAAAACAGAGCCAATATTACGACTTCAACGTGCTGCACAGATACAAAGTTCGATCGATTGATTTAAATGTGACATGTGACCAGAGTTGTGTTGTGTTTCAGTGTTGCATTCACAGCTTGTTTCAGCAGGTTCGTTAGCAAACATGCTAACTTACCGGCAGTTAGAAAGCCACGTGGGCTATTGTGTCTTTAGCTTAGTTGAATTCATTCAAGTCCATTCACTTAGCCGCCTCGTCACAGTATCATCCGGTTTCCAAGGTTACTTATTATGTGTAAATTGATTTTCTTTGCCAACTCTTACCCTAAACTAAGCCAAAATCTAATAACTAAGTTTAAAACTCCTGGTAGATTTACAAGATGAGACACAGTTGAAAGCCGTTTACTTTTTTCTGCCTATATAACGGTTTCCAGTAGTTTTACCACATTGACTACATCGCTCATGTTGTATTCATGAGAAAGAAAGAAAATCAGAAGAAATTGAAACTGTGCGAGTGTGTGCGTGCGCTTACAGGACTGTGACAGAAAAGCCGACTTTAATTAAACAAAAGCTTCAAAAAGACATCCGACTCGGCTATGAAACGTGTTAAAAAACCACATACGGTGAACATGAAAACACAAAAAGGAAATTGGTTTCAATGAATCGTATGTGTTTGGTCTGTGAGTGCAGTTACAACCAGAATGACAAACACAATGATGCAAATCCAAAATCAATCCTAAGGCTGAAAATGCTGGCAAAAAGGACGATCCATTAAAGTGCAGCGTCTGATGCTGCTGATCAGAGAATGAAACGAGGAAAAGCAAGGAAATAGCTCGCTAGACATTTCGTTTCTGCAAAAGCCACTTGAAAGTCATGTCGAGTGTTTAATGTACTGCAATGAAGCTCATCTGTACAAAGCTCGTCTTACTCTGAACTTGAAGCTTTAGCAAATTACACAGCTGTCTTTCACTGTGTAAAACAATGTTCTCCTTACAACAGTTATTTACCTGCAGCGGCTGTGGAATACTAACAACCTGATTATGTGGAAACAGAGGGTTAATGGCACGGATGTTATCTAGTCATCTTGCAGGAATTTGGCTTTGAGCTCATGTTTTCTACCATTTTAAGATAATAGACAGAAAGAAAACATGGAGACATATAATAAAAACACACAATGCACCGCCTACTGGCACCTAGATTCATGGCACTGACTCGCGTTGTTGGCTCGTGACTCGATCCGTGGTTGTGTTGTATTAACTCAAAAGAGGAAATGAAAAGATTGGCAGCACGTCTGTAGACTCATCTCTTGGTGGTTTTCTATCTTGTTTAAAGCACTTTTTTTTATTAACAAGGTTAAAAAAAAGTGCTCTTAAAAACAAAGGAAATAAAACCAGGCAATGAGAATAAAGCCAAGAGGACATAAGAGCACAGAGACCAAATAAAAAAAAAACAACGTATATCACACATTACTAAAAAGCTTTCACGAAGGGAAAGGTTTGATGTAAAAGAAGCTATAAAGACTTGGTGTGACTGAGTTCAGGAGGGAAATGACTGCGACCTGGGAGCAACCAGCAGGGCTCCATCTGTGGATGTTAATGGCCGAAAGGACACAAACCAGGTCAATAAATCAGAGATGTATTTAGGAGCAATAACAGTTTTAAATCAATGCAATGTCTAACCAGGAGCCAGCACAGGGAGGACGCTTTGACCCCGGTAATAAGTCGAGGCAGCAGTGTTTTGTACAAACTGCAACCATGACTGATGACTGACCCAAGTAAAGTGTGTTGCAATAATCAAGCCACGAATAGATAAAAGCATCAGCAGTTGATAAAAGAAGAATATTTTTTGAGATCATCTTGAGCTGAAAGAAACACAGACTAGACGACATTTTTGACTTTATCATCAAATATAGCAGCCTGCATTCAAGAGACTGAACCGAATAACCTCAGACTTCATCCCCGATTTAATATCAGGGAGGCAAGTTGTACGATTTGCCAGGAACTTGTGGGTTTTAATGTCACGTACAACTGAGTGTCGTCAGCATAAAAAAAGGACGATGTCTGAGGTTCAAGAGGAGACTGTATTCTCTGACACTGAAATTAATTATGACGGGTTGAAACTGGGAAAAAAAAGGCAGAATAAACATAGGAAATAGAAAAAAGTGTAAGTGCCAGGCTGGTTTTGAGACTTTATACCGATATTACATCCTTAACTGCTTTCTGATAAACTAACATTTGGTTTTTAAGGGTGTCCTGTGCTACTCCGGACTTGTTTACTTGCCAGTGTTGAGATTTAATCGTTCAAACCGAAAGGGAGGTTATTTAATTTTTGTTACCTCGTTTTAAAAAGTGCAATTTGGTCGAGGATGGATAGGCACTGATCGTTGAATGAATTTAAAAGTGCATCTGGATTGAGAGGACAGTGGAATTAAAGGAGGATGAATTAAAAGCATCACAGCGCCAGCATTCGCAATGCATGACTAGGAATAGGGATCTGTAGCGGGAAACAACAGCTTTATGGTCAGTTACGAGCGTATCCACCAAATAAAAACACTCGAGAGAGCGACCAGAAGAGAGCACGGATGTGACCTTTACACCGTGTGGCCCCTTTAACAAATTAAATGAGGTTAAAAGAGTTTATAAGATCTATAAATGAGAGGTGAGGGAATAGAAAGACATATTTAGGCATACTGAAAGATGAAAGCTAAAAAAAAACCTTCAGAAATAAAACTGATTTAGGAGGTCTATAAATTTAAGATGTAGAGTAAGGGGCAAGTGATTAAGAAACTTAAAACTTCAAAGGAAATACAATTAAGAGACGTAACTGGAGGGCAGTTAAGAGCTAACTTATGAAAAACAGCTCGACCACCCGTTCTTCCAGGGACTACATCAGGGGGTGTAGCCTCAATCGGGGGAACAGTGTCCCCCGTTGACCGGCTGCCACTGGGGGACGCCGTTCTCCCGGGATACTGGTGACACGATATTATTCAGAAGTTATAGAAGAATAAAGCAGGATGTAAGAAAAGATCTGCAGGCGGTTCAAACGAGTGGCTTATCTACTAAAAACATCACCACATGCGTTATGGACAGGATATGAAGAAAAGAATAAAGGCCAGTTTATATGTTTATATGTAAATACTCACAGTTCTGTGATTAAAATGACATTTTATTTATGGTGAGAAATCTTATGTAATATGTTTAAAATAATAATATTAATAATAGTGTTGCTGCTAGCAAAAGACTCCTTCAGTCAATGTGATGCTACTAAAACAGAAACAAGTCTGTGTGTGTGTGTGTGTGTGTGTGTGTGAAGAGCAGGTGAGATAAACAACAACCATATATCACATGATGTTCTTCAAACATTTATATACTGTAAATAACAAAATTATTAATGGCGTTACTAATCCAAACTATGTAAATGTACACCTACATCCTTCACACATGCACACACACACACACACACACACACACACACACATAAACACAAACACAAAAGCAACATTTTTAAAATAGAAACTCAAGAGAGGCTGGTTGACTAATCACATCCCTGGAGAAAAACAAAGAAAGGACTTTACATGTTTTCTCTCTCTCACACACACACACACACACACACACACACACACACACACACACACACACACACACACACACACACACACACACACACACACACACACACACACACAGCTGCATGTAGTCACGTATGCTAACTTATTGACACAACAATGAGCACCCAAACACAACCCCAGTCTGCAGCTAATGAACATGTTTCCAGGAAGAATGCACGAGGAGCTGCTAATGAACACCCGGAGAAAATAGATTTAACGGTTGGTGGGGCCAAACAATAAAAAATAAAATAAAATAAAAAATAAATAAAACAAAAAAGAAAAAAGAAATGTTGGGACTTTACTTTTGTGTGACTGAGATTAAAAATGCTCCATTTTTTCCCCCATTTGACGAGCATGTAATTATCACGTTACGACGTATTAGCGCCGGCTTGCTTTGGTCACGGAACATTTCATCCACACGGGAAATTATTTCACATGTTAATTACAAATGAAAACCTGGAGACAGAGCACAGCGTCTCATGACATATACAGTCAACACGTATTAACATGAACACACCAGGAAAATGCAATATAACGTTACACGATGGTTTCCTCTTAATCCTGCTACCAACCAAAGGACACATCAGACCTGAATATCAGCGTGTTGTGAAGTGATACAGCTGCTAACACGAACACATAGATACACCAGAGTCACAGATCTGTTCTCACACCACGGTAAAATCACGTATAGAAGAGAAAGAATATAAACTCAATCATGTGAAGCTGTCTTAACGTGACACCGCTGCGTGTTATATAGTATATCGTAGGCGACTCGTTGACCACGTTGCCCTGGCGACGACATGTTCCTCCTCCAGACAACACAAACATCTTCTTGCACTCTTGCAAACCTCAGCGACACCAAACGTTTATAAAAGATAACAAACCTACTGAATAATAACTCACATATTATCACTTTTTAAGCTGATGTGGTGTTTTACATATCAACACATAGAGAGCAATGATTATTGATCCTTTCAGCTCCATTGCTGGCTAACAGTTAACCGTGCCTGCTGTCTGATGCCGGGCAGGTCGTGTTTTCACAGACAGCTGCCGTCTGCTGCTGCAAGCTTTCACTCTATAGACAACAGCGTGCAGACTTGTACTCAATATGAGTCCTTCACTGTCTAATTTGCGCCCCGAATGTTCTGCTTCAAAAAGAAATGCATCACAGAGACAGACTGCTATAATTTCACGGGACTTCAAAAGGAAACCAACCGTGTTTATTGATAAAAGGACGTGAACCGTGAACATATTATGTAGCCATCCATCTATTTCCTTCCTGACTTGAAGCTACTAAACATGCCGTCACTGTTCAGGAGAGATCAGGAGAGGAACTTCGGTCCCTCGTCATGAAAATGGGAACGTTGCTGCCGTTTCTCTGGTGTCTCACAGAACACAAGAAGTGCATTTCAACATCAGTCTGACTCTGGTTCTCTCATTTTCTCTCTCGCCATCACCGTCTTTCCCCCCTTTTATCTTCCTCTCTAACTAACTATTTATCATGCAGAGAACACAAGCACAGCTATTTGGTAATATCTGCATCCCTCCACCTCTGTTTTTCATATCTATTACTCTCTCTCTCTCTGTTTTTCTCTGCATCTCGCTCTCTGCTACTAAAATGCCAGAAGTGGCGCTAACTAATATCTGCAGATGAGAGAGAGAGCAACCGCCTTTATTACGGCTGAGTGAAAATCAGCACAGCAGAGTTGCTGCGTGCTGCACACACATACATACAGTATGCAGAGCCATACACACACACACACACACACACACACACGCTTCAACATACAGAACAACACCTATTTCCCAGTTGTGATGTTGCAGCTAAAGTGGTGGAGCCAGACGGCGGCTAATCTCAGTAGTTGTTAAACCACCTCTTTAATGTGTGTGTGTGTGTGTGTGTGTGTGTGTGTGTGTGTAGAGAGAGTCTGTGTAAAACTGTGTTTGTTCTGTCTCAGTTTCTCTCTTTGTCTTTGTACAATGTTTGAAATAAAGACGGTTGAAAGTCTGCTGCTGGTGCCTCCACTTCCGCTCTCATTTTCCTCTTTGGAGATAGTTTAGATTATGCAGTTTGAAACACTGACGCTTCCTGAATCTTGTGAAACACTGTATATGATGACAGTGACTGCAAGAGGCTTGAAAAAAAAAAAGAAGCTGTTTTTTGCAGTTATGTCACATTGAAGACGAAGACAACAAACTCTGAGGGTTTGGGAGTAAAGTCGAGGTGTTACTTCTGGTTACCAGGTGGAAATTTATTCTGTGAACTATAGATCAGAGCTGAGCAAAGTGCTAATAAATGCTAATCAAGTCATGCAGCAACCCTGAACAATTCACTCTGGAATATAAAATATAGAAAAAAATGGAATGAAAGGGGCTAAAACTGGATGTCAAAGAGCATAAACTGCAGCTCCGCATTGCAACACAACACAAATGGAGAACTGGACTCTGTCCCGATACGCGATGCCAAAATCCCTCTAAAGCATTTTAACACCCGTGAGAAGCTCCCTTCTACTTGCTGAGGTAACATCACACAGAGGCGGTTGGCCGCAGCAGAAGGAGAGCAGGTCCTGCCTGGAGCCGTTGGCAGCTCAGATCTCATGTTGCAGAAGGCAGACAGTAATTAGCTCTTCAACTTCACAAGACAAACACTTTGCCAGCCAGACAGCTTCAGACCGCTTAAGAGAGCGGAAAAAGAGTGGCGCATTGACACGATTTAGATACAGACAACAGGAAACACACACACACACACACACAGGCATGCAAACACACACACAGGCATGCAAACACACACAGATTACACACGGTGTGTAGGTATTGATGCAGCTGTTAAAAACTAGAGGGGCTTTAGGGAAATCATGCTGTGTGTGTGTGTGTGTGTGTGTGTGTGTGTGTGTGTGTGTATACGTTCTCTAAATGCAGCTACCGGCTTGTTTGATGTTTTTTTTGACCACTTGCACTGCACAAACGTTGTTATTAATGAGCGGCTTGATGAGTCCTTACCAGCTCAGTCTACTGTGTGTGTGTGTGTGTGTGTGTGTGTGTGTGTGTGTGTGTGTGTGGAGCTGTATCATCAAGGCCTGTATGATGTTAATGGGAGGTAATGATACGGACTATAATTGTTATGGTGGCTAACCTTGCATGAAGGGATGCATCTTTTCTGAAATATACACACACACACAGATGAATCTCATACATCGTAAACTATGAGTTTAAACCCACACACACACACACACACGGACACACACATTTAAAGCAGCCACACAAACTGTGCTTCCTGCATCATCCTTGCAGTCATGCTGATTTTCTTTTTTTTTTTTTCGTTTCTCTGGTTCAGTTTGCTTCAACAGAACGATGTAGATCCTCAAGCTCTTTGAATATTTTAACTACGTACTTTTGTACATTCGTACATTAAACTGTCTTCTTACATTAGCTCAGCTGAGAGTGAAGGCTCTATGAATATAGCTGGTTTTAACGTTTAAACTGTGTTGTTATCACCGCCAGATTTTTAACTTTATTTATTTTTCTAAATAATCAACTTTTTAAAAAATTTGTTTGGGTTAGATTATTAAAATAAAACAAAATATAAGTTGAAAATATTTTCTGTGTAATTTAAAATTAAATTTTTTTGGTTTCCACACATTTTTCCTCCAACCATCAGTTTGGGGCTTAACGGGTTTCATTATTTATATCAGTAACGTTTGTAATTCAAACCCTTCCCAGTATATTAATAAATACAGTGACTAGATGTTTCTGCACAGCTCATAACTGAGATGTTTTTCACTGTGAACATACTTCACATTTGGGGTCAAATTACACACCGAGGCAATAAAACAGCAGCTTTAATGCATCTGCTTCAACCAGCTCTCATTAGACCTGTTAGAGCTGCTAAGAGTAGCATTTTAACATCAATAAATTATAACCTCTTTCACTGAAACATTAGTGTTATTACGATATTATATATATATACATATACATATATATGGAGACAGTGACAGAAGGATTCAGCGCTGCGAGATAAGAGGAGATCAGTTTCTCTTCTGGTTTTAGACAGTTAACTGAGATTTAACGAGATATAACAACTAATTAAACAATAATATACTGATGTTTGAAATGCAGAGTTTAGCATACGCATATGTGAAGTGGAGCACAGCTGTTGCAGTTGATCAAAACCACGTCTATATGTACAAATGCATGAAATATAAAAAATACCAAAAACATAAGCTTTGCAGAATATGAACATATTGCAAACAGGATCATGGAGGTTTTAATAATAAAAACACAACCGCAAATCTGAGAGGAAACAGAAGTGTATCTATATAAAAACCAGCAGGTCTGCAGTAGTACACACACACACACGCACACACACACACACACACACACACACACACACACACACACACACACACACACACACACAGCCCATGCGAATCAGATGCTTCATTAACATAACAAAAGGGTTTGATGTCAACTGGACTAATGTATGCTGACTTATCCTCTGGTCACCTTGTCACCTCGCTGACAGAAGGCGTCCAGGAAGGCTAGCGGTCCGTGTGTGTGTGTGTGTGTGTGTGTGTTTATGTGTGTGAGTATGAGGAAAACAGAGAAGACTGAAGAAAAACTAAAGGAAAGACAATGTCAACCACATGGTAATTTCTGCCAGCTAAATAGTTTGAAGTTTTTCTTTTTTAATGGGAGGAAAAGAAACAAGAACCACAGATGCAGCGCCTGTGCTCCTCTGGGCTCAGGTGTTTTCTTTTCCTTTCATTCCTGTGACATTTACTTCCCAGCTGGTGTTTGTGTGCAGTTGCTGGAGCAGATGTGTGTGTGTGTGTGTGTGTGTGTGTGTGCGTTGGTGCAAGTTGGTATGCAGGTGTGTGGGAACACCAAGTTTTTCCCAGCACTACCCTTAGGCTGAAAGCTGTTGAAACTGCCAGCTCGTATAGGCTGTAATCAAAACTCTCAACCTGTGTGAAACATACAGAAAAACACACATTTAACACACACACACACACACACACACACACACACGTCAGGAGATGTCTATACAATATGCAGACACACATAAAGGAGGGGGGGGGGGGAGGGGGGCACACTATCACGAGTGCAGGAGCAAACAGCAAATATGTACAGACTAAATACACACACACACACACACAGATGTGAAGGAGTTAGAGACGCAGCGTTGACAAGCCCTTGAGAGTTGCCTGTTTTCTGAAAAGCCTGTCAAACTGTCTTTACCTGTGGTCTCTGCAGGCACAGGGCACGATAACAAAATGTGACACACACACACACACACACACGCACACACACACACACACGCATGTACGCATGCATGCACAGACACATGCAGAACAGGATGATACATGCACAGCCGGCAAAGCACAGACAAAGAAGAAGAATCTCAACGTAACATTTAAAACGCACTGAAAACATGGACAGTACAAATATACACGGGCATGTATGGTTTTGTTTGTTTACACACACACACACACACACACACACACACACACACACAGTCTGGTATGTCTGCAAACACACCAGGTAAAATAAAAAACATATTTTCAGGTATAAGGAGGATGTGAATCATAGACACCCTGAACCCAAAGTCAAGAGTTTTCTCTCTGACTGGTATGCTAATACTGTGAAGCACACACACACACACACACACACACACACACACAGGAACAGATGGGGACCTCAGGCTTCACAGGTAGCAGCTGCATTTTAAGCAGGTAACGCTGCCAACGGCCACAGCGCATAGTAAGAGAAGAGGAAAACACAAAACCAAGCTACAAGTTAAAGGGTCACACACACACACAAACATCACGCGTGTGATGTTTCCGTCAGGTTTATGTTTCCTTCACACGGTGCCTCAGGTGCAACTCGTACTCTCATCAAACACACACACTGCTCACAATTACATCAGCTACACAAACACAAGCAACGTTTCAAAGTTTCTTCCTGGTGGCGAAATGTTTGATTCATGAGAAAACATGTTTGAGATCCTCAGATTTTCTTTTAACGGTGCTGCTTGTGACATTAATAAATCATCACAGCACAAATACGTCAAACAAGCAGAGCAGCTTCTCTTCACTCACACGGTTTCTATCGTTTCTGTTGTTTATTATTTTCTGCTTCATGTTGTTCCTTCTCTGCTGTTTCACATCAGTTTATATCGTCACAGTCACATCCGGTGTGGTTATGATGTGTTTTACATGTTGGCTTCAAAGCGACTGCAGGCTCAAATGTGGCACCTCATGAGAAGTCCATTAAAAAGTGTATTTTAGTATAATTTATCTTTGGAGACGAAATAACAAACATTTAAAATCAACTGCTGTACTTTTCTTTCTTTCTTTTTTTCTTTCTTTCTTTCTTTCTTTAAAGCAGTGCAGAAATCAATATATAGACCGATACACTGCTGAACTGAAGGAAGTGCAGCTTTCCTCCTCAATTAATGCTTCTGCAGCTTGTTACATCACATCGTTCAACGTGAAAGGGCGAGACCATTAAAAGAAGCTTTCAGCAAGGTGAAAACACTGCAAGCTTTTTCTTTTACATACATGTATCTCTGCATGGGGTTTTAATTCATGGCTACATGTGTGTGTGTTTCTGTGACTGTGTGATGCTTTAAAGGAAGCTTAATACCTGGATGGTACAAACACACACACACACACACACACACACACGTCTAGTTTAGCATAACAGCTTTGCTCCCCGACTGTATCATCCTCACACAGGCCGTAAAATACAGTACACACTCATATCTAAACACACACACACACACACACACACAACGAAATCAACACACAGACACAAAAGAGGAGAGTCGAGGCAAAGAGTGAAGCATAAATCAGAGACATAAACATAACATGGTGTAAATAATACACTCGCTCTTTGGATTCACGGCGGGGATGCTGGTGAAAGAAGAGCAGTGACAGTCTTAGAAGAAGAAGAAGAAGAAGAAGAAGAAGAGAGGAAAGGAGAGAAGAAGAAGAAAAGGGAAGCGCGAGATGAAGAAAGGTGATGAAGTTGGAGTAGATGAGAGAGGAAGAGAGTAAAGGAGATAAAAGGAGAGAGAAAGGAGGGGAGGGGGAGAGAGTTGAAAGAGGAAGAGAGGTGATGAACCGAGAGAGGGAAAGGAAAGCAGATGAAAGAGTAGAGCTGCAATAAGAACAGAGAAGAAGAGAGGAGGAGATGAAATGAATGGTAATTGCGGCTTTAACACTGCCAAGGTTAGGTCTTCCACCGCCGCTCTGGCTGCCTGCTAACAGCGAACACAACCCTGTAAAATGAATAAACGTCTCCACCAAACAGTGAAACTATACCAGACGCACGAGAGTGAAGAAACACGACACAGAGCCGCAGCCTCGACGAGCACCGCCGTATAACGCAGATAAGATGACACGATGCAGTCGCTGCAGGCTGCAGTCACGTCTCTTCACGTGCAGTTTCCTTTCTAGGCCAACGTCTTTCAACCCGTTCAGTCCCGCCGTTCCACACGATCTCCCAACACACACGTTTAACCCTTTCTTTTGCCTCTTACGTTGTACGTTGTCACCCTCCCGACGTCTCGAACGCCTCGAACGCTCCACAAACAAGAGCGAGAGAACGTGTCGACCCACATAAATATTTATTTTTAACCTGAGAATTTATTTATCAGGTATCACAAAGCAATAAAAAGCTTTAAATAATAAATTTAGACTGATGTTAAGCAATAATAATACATGATAAAGGCGAGGAGGTGAAAAATGCTACAATGCAAAGCTAATCTAACTTTAAAGGTTTGTCATCAGTTTAAAGCGTCCGGATATTATCTGGCAACACGGCATATTGCAAAAAGTCTTGTTGCTATAGTTACGCACAGATTAAAGCTGCACTTATCAATAGTTTTAAATCACCAATGGATCAAATTAATCCGGGTGATGTAAAAGGAGGAGCTCTACTGAGTATCTTAGCGTCTTTTAGCTCGTTGTTTTGGTTGTTGTGTTACAGAACTTCAACCTCATTCCCAGCCGGAGGAGACGTCTGATTTCATCAAACCAGCATTCATCAGACACTCGAGGAGAGCAGCGAGCTCGAGAACGTAACGGAGCATTTTGGTATTTTTCTCTGTGCATAGTCGGTGTCCAGAAATGAAAAGGTGATCTCTGCTGGATGTGTTAATATGCAACCGTTACTGACAGAAATGAGCATTTTCTATGGTAAAGGTATAATAATTTTAACCATTAGTCACAGATCTGATCTGTGGTCAGATATTCTTTCTCTCAGAATTATGGATAAAATAGTAAAAAAATGGATTTAGCAACAGAAACAGATGTTTATCACATCTGCAGATGGAATATGTAAACCGCTTCTCGTTTGGTTCCTGCGGACTTCCTGTTTAATATCATTTTCCGACAATCAGCAGAGAGATGAGCCGTGTTCGCCTCCGTGTTCGCCTCCGTGTTCCCTCACTAACGTGTGTAACATGTATGTGCGTCACCAGGGAGCTTTATAAATGAATCATACTGCCGGTGATTTTCCAGACTGCAGCCAGATTCATGTCCACATATAACCGAGAAGCGACGGGAACGCGTTCAAGGCGTTCTCCATTAATTCTGCAGTTTTGAGATGACTTTGTTGAGTCAACAAATCATTTGCTGTTTGTCATCTACAGCTGAGACAACACAGATATGCTAAATATGTTAAATGCTTGTTTATGCAAATATCTACATTCATATTAAAACGCCAAAACATACACGGAGGACAGAAGAAGAAGAAGAGACCGTAGCTGTAGAAAACCAACAAAGAAGAAACAGTAGAGTTGAGCAGGAGGAAGGTGGTGGATGTTCATGTTCAACTATAAACTAGCATGAAGCCGTCCGCCTTTGTTCTTGTTGCTTTTGTGTTTTATTCTTCCGTGTTTAGTTCAAGAACATCCGGATTTATCAGCGTTCCTCCAACGTTGGATCCATGGATGATGCATTCAGGTACTTTCTCCCATAACCAAATGTGACCCAATATGGACTCGATGTCACCTTGTGGACCTTTGGGTGTCCTGAAGAGCTGAACTCCCCTCGATCCATCTGGCTCCATCAGATGCTTTTCTTCTCCTCCTTCTCTCCTCACTGTTCTCTCGCTCATTATCTTCACCATCTGCCATATATAGCGTATGTATGTGTGTTTGTGTCACTCCTTGTTATTATTTATACAGGGTTTGCATGTAATTTGCATTACTAGCATGAATCCGCTGTGTATTTGCGCCTTTAGGCACGTATGCATGTCATAGGACCACAAATGAAGTGGTGTTTTTGCCCTCATTCTGTCATTTCCTCTCTTTCTCTCTCACATACACACATTACTTTTAATGCACAGTCAAACAACATAACACAACGTGGGACTGACTGGGCAGTAATTTCAATGGGAATAGCTGCAGAATGACTCACATAAACAACACACACACACACACACACACACACACACACTTCTCATAAGGAATGCATATTATCAGACTACGCAAATGTCTACAGAGGCATCCTGATTACAGCAGGAGAGCGAGAGGGATTCATAAAGCGCTCCATAACTTTTTGTTATTTCATAGGCAGCCTCGGATGAATGGATTATTCATGGGAGGGGAAAGAGGGAGCAGTGCAGGGAGAAAGAGAGAGAGAAAGAAAGAGAGAAAGAAAGAAAGAAAGAGAGAAAGAGAGAAAGAAAGAAAGAAAGAAAGAAAGAAAGAAAGAAAGAAAGAAAGAAAGAAAGAAAGAAAGAAAGAAAGAAAGAAAGAAAGAAAGAAAAAAAAAAGAGGAGGGAATGACTGAGAAGCTATAATCATTACACCCTGATGACTACGCTGCTCCGGTTTTCAATCAATCTCACAAAAACACACCTGAATAACACACACACACACACACACACACACACACACACACACACACACACACACACACACACACACACACACACACACACACACACACACACACACACACACACACACACACACACACACACACACACACACACACATTTAACTTCAGTATTCAGCTATATACTATATAGATGTTGTTTTTTAGTTGGTTAAAGTGTGTGTTGTGTACACACTGATGAATGTTACACCGATAAGCAAACACACGCACACACACACAAACACACACACTCAACGCCAGATAGAGTGGATACTGCCAGGTTTGCTCCCCGACAATCATTCACACACAGGCCGTAAAACTCCACACACACTCATATCTAAACACACACACACACACACACACACACACACACACACACACGAACGCAGGGAGCCGAGTCAGCAAGCGAAGCATGAACCAGTGACATAAACATAAAATGGTGTAAATAATAAATAAAATAAAACTATACAACAATATTTCTTTACACTGCTGCTAAAAAGCCTTTCCTCAAGCTTAAGATCTAAATCTGAGTCTGTACGTAGACAGACACACAGACACACACACACACACACACACACACACACACACACACACACACACACACACACACACACACACGGACCAGACAGATTGAAGTAAATAATACAGGGCAGAAGCAGTAATAATCTCAGTGTCGCTATGAGTGCAAGGGCCGGGCAGAATGCCAATGACCTGAAGGTCTACGGCTGGAGTGAGACGAGATGGATACAGACAGAACACACACACACACACACACACACACACACACACACACGCACAAATATATAAATACATCCATGAACACACATGAAAGTATAAGTTCACGAATGCACACACACACCCACACAGAAATAAAACAAGACACAGACACACATATGCTGACAATGGTACACACACACACACACACACACACACACACACACACACACACACACAGATTTAGCAAACACTAAAAGGTCATTGGTTTAATTCTTTGCTGACAGAGTCTGTGCGACTGTTATGATCGCTGCAGACAGAGGCGAGCTGACCACTTGTAATTTGTAGTGACCTTTACAGCGTCGGCTAACCCAATGAAGAGCCTGTAGGCTGACATCTGCTCTTACTAATACGTGTGTGTGTGTGTGTGTGTGTGTGGGTTGGTGGGTGCCTACAAGCTGGTGGCAATAAATAATACAAAAAATTTACGGAGCAATGTAGCAGCATTTCTATGGTTGTATGTTTCATTTGCACTCGGGTCAACCGTGACCCTGTGTGTGTGTGTGTAACAGTTTAGATCTGTTTCAGGATGTCAATATGAACTGACTGTGATGTCAGAAAAGACATGCATGAGCAGAGAAACAACAACAACAGGAGATGTGGCATCGTCTCTGTTGTCTCTCATGTGACTCGGTCCCATATTTTATTTAAATTATTCAATATTACACTGTGTGAAATGTACATGTACTCTGCTGGCTGAGCACATGATTACAACAAAGCTGAAAAGAGGGAGAGAAAAAAGAGCAACACAAACAGACACACACACACTGTTCCTGTGTCACGCTGAAATTATAGCAGATCAATACACTAATGAAATGTCCTGAAGTTTTCAACACAATTAAGACAAAGTGCTTCCAGTAGAAAGTCCTCATAATTAAACATGGAAGATGGGCTTTGAGCTGAGTTTTAAAGGTTTAAAACATGCAAATGTTTTTACTCTCAGGTCCAAGTCACAAAAAAAAAAGAAATTAGCCGAGGAGGAATCACTGAAGGAGGTACGGAGCGTCAGGCTGTCCGTTTGGTTCACATGAGTAGGACAGGAGGGGATAAAAGAAGCCGAGGATGATGGATCGGTGGATGAAAAGATGGAGAGAAAATATGCAGGAGGTTGGGAAAGGGGATGGATGAAAAGATGGAGAGAAAATATGCAGGAGGTTGGGAAAGGGGATGGATGAAAAGGTATGAATAATGGAGAGAGGAGAAAGGGTTGAGAAAGCCGAGGGTGAAGCTGAGGAAGAGGGCGATTAGGGGTTTAGAGGCCTTACGAAACAATCATTAAAATTAAATTATGACAAAAAGGCATCAGGAGAATGATGTCTCTACCTCTCCTCCATCTCTGGAAACAGTCGAGCGGCTAACCGAGCTCACAGCGCTGGAAACGTCTTCTGCTTTCGTTATTTGTGCCTTCTTTCTTTTTGTCACTCGGGGCGTCTGCAGCTCATTATAGAGCTGTCGGTTTGTTCCCCCGTCCTCCCCGTGACTGCGTTTCCTTGAGCAGGACGCCGAAGCACAAATTGTTCCTGATGAGAACGTGGCGATAATGAATGAAGGAGGTTACTTATTGTCATGACATGACAAGTTCAAGTCTAATTTAAAAAAAACTGCAACACGTGAGGGGAAAAAGCAAAAAATATTACTGCTGGAAGCTCATTAGGGGAATAAAACACATCTGATTGACTAAGTGCCAGTTTGAAAAATTAACATGCAAATTGAGCATCTCCTCTCACAAAACATCTGATTGGCCTCGGGGTCATTGATAAAGTGCTTTTAACCACTTCACCGCTCCTATTAGAGTTTTTCATGCAAGGACTCGGCTCAGACGTCGGACTGCGCCGCTCTGAATTTAATTGCCGTGAATTCTTCATGCGGCTTTTCAAGAGAGCAAAAAAAAAAACCACTTTGTCCATTTTGTGAAATGGTACTACAAGAAATGCAATATTTGGAAAAACAGAGACGATTGTATGCTCAAGGTTATTACCATTTAGTAAGCAGAGGATTTTGCAAAAGGCTCAGAGACTTAAAAGCGGCCGGCGTGATTTATATTCATACCATCAGTCACTTTTTAAATGGGGTCAGCTGCTTTCTAATGCTCCATGTCAGTCCTGAATGAAAAAGGTCTTTTCATGACTCACAGCTTTAAAAACATAACCCGGAGAGTGTTTCTCACTCATGCTACCAAAACGCTATCCTACATAGACAAATCCTTGGGAGGTATTTCATTTAGAAAACTCCTGGTGTTTAAAGTCTGCGTGTGTGTGTGTTTCTGCTGCTGTGGAGTGGAAAGCGTTGTGTGTGTGTTTTCTACTGCACACAAAGCTCAAAGGTCAAAGGTCAAGGAGAAGCTCAAAGTGAGGAAGATGCTGGTGAACATAGTGGAGCATCGAGAAGATAAAGAGCCAAATATTTCCCTCAAGAGTTGGAGGAGACGCTGTTTCAATGCTACTGTTTGTTTCTGTGTCTACTGAACGTGTAAATAGTCAGTTGTTTACTTTTGTTTACAACTTTTATTACGTATTATACTCCTCCAGATAAAACATATAGAGGCTAATAAATGCTGACGGAAAACTTTCCATCTGTAGTTGTCAACAGAAGATTTTCTATCTAAATAATTGATCTGAATTTTATTGGGATGCTGTATTTGTTTATGAGAAATACAAACTATTTTTACAATCATCCATCTTACTGATACGCGACGAATAATTGTTGCAACATAAAGCATAAAAAAAACCCACAACATTGTACAATATCTACACACACTCAAGCATGAAGTACAAAAAAACCTCCACAGACGCTTCAAACGTTTGTGTGTGTGTGTGTGTGTGTAAACATGACTCCAATCTATACAAAGAGGTGATTTCCCCACAGTCTACTTCTGATTGAATTTGCTTTAATTCAAATAAACTGAGGCCTTGATTTAAATGGAAAGCACTACAGCCTATTATGCAGCACAGTGGAGGACAGTCGCACTATGTCAAGTGAATTGCATTAAGGCTCTCTCTCTCCCTCTGTCTCTCTCTCTCTGTCTCTCTCTCTCTCTCTCTGTGTCTCTGTCTCTCTCTCAAGGTCGCCGTCTGACTGACAGGTGTGCATTGACAGCGTTCAACATGCTGTATATACCTGTGTGAGCGTTTAGGAGAATGAACAGGAACACAGGAACAGTGAAATAAGCGCCGGGGCTGTGATTAGCTTTAATAACTTTGGTGGCACTGTACACTGTTGATGTTGGAAAGGTGACAATATAATGTAAGAGTTTTATTGCAGGCTGGGGACTGTGTGTGTGTGTGTGTGTGTGTGTGTGTGAGTGTGAGTGTGAGTGTGAGTGTGTGTGTGTGTGTGTGTGTGTGTGAGTGTGAGAGAGCGAGAGATCAACAGGTGGGTAATTGTCCTGACGAGACAGAAAGTCCCATTAGCCCTCTGTCAAAAAGAAAAGTAGCTCCCTCCAAACTGCCTGCTGATGTAAATCTGTGTGTGTGTGTGAGAGAGAAACAGGAAGACAGAAGGAATATTAAGGAGGACATATCATGCTTTTTTGTGATTTTCTGTTATTAATATACTGTTATGATGTCAGATATCCATTTTCTAGCCTTCGTTGCTAAAGTCGTTGCTAAGGTCGTTGCTAAGGTCGTTGCTAAGGTCGTTCACATCGTCCACTCATATGTACAGAAGTATTTGAGCAGCTGAGATTTTGAGTAACAAACGAGAAGAAGGAGCGAACTCCCAACGACGATTATTTGTTTACATGGCTGTCCGAACCTGCGGATGTTTGAAGCTGACCAATCAGAGCAGAGTGGGCTCATCAGGAGGCGGGCCTTAAAGAGACAGGAGTTAAAACAGCCCGTTTCAGATGATGAGGATGAACTGAGGAGCTGCATAAAGAGCCGCAATAAGATAAACAATAATGAGTTTTTTATTAAAACTGTAAATCATGCAAAGATATTCCTGGAGAATAAAAATATGAAACCTGAAAATGTGCAGGATGCATTTAAAGTATTAAAGGTGGAGAAGAGACAGAGGGGCAAAGTCAGAGCGAATGACGGGGACATGAAAGACAGTCGTTTGATCATCTGCAGCAGGATCACATTACTGTTGCTCCTAATGGACGGGCCCTATCACACACACACACACGCACGCACGCACACACACACACACACACACACACTCTTTAAATAAATATAGATACAGAAACCCACACAGAGATTTTTCTAATGGAAATAGACGCGCGCACATACACACACACACACACACACGCTGTTTCTCTTCTGTCTAATGGAGCTGGACCCCTGAGAACGACAACCAGGCCGCTACGCATCAGTGGCCATTACCCACAAGGCAGTGCGTCAGGGCCGTGGGGCCGGCCAGCCGCCTACTCTCTTCGCCTTTCACCCCACATCTGTCAAAAACAGGTACACACTGCGTTTCTCCACTATCTCTCTCTCCATCTATACATATATACATCTATATACATCTATATATCTATATCTATCTATCTATCTATCTATATATCTATATCTATATTATATCTTTTTCTGCAGAGAAGAACGTCAGCTTTATGACTTTTTTTTAAGACCTTGTTAAAGCCACCCAGTCAGGTAAGGAAGTACATTTTCTTCCAGAGGACATTTTTCACCCTCTCAATCTGATTTTAAAGGAATTTGTTCCTCTCTCGGGGGATTTTTGTTGACCTATGAATTAATCGGCTTGCGTATTGGCGAGTAAACACTCTATTTGTAGTCTGTCACTGACATTTGTTTTATTTTAAATCACCATACAGCGTCGCATAAACAGAGATATGCTCCTCTGCTCTGGGCTGCAGACACAGTTTGTTTTCTACTCAGAAACCATTTCATTTTCACACCTGGAGCGCGCTGTGAAAGAATCACCCAGTCATAAGTTATCATGAATCATCTACGGTAGCCCACAGGGGACAGTGGCAGCGTTCAGGAGAAAAGGGCAAAACGTTAAAAAAAAAAGATCTCACATTTTTATCCTTGTTGTTGTTTTTTAGCTATAAGACACTGTATGAAGCTTGCTCTGACCGCGAGTGAATTAAAACCAAATAAAAAAATAAAATAAAATAAAGAAAGAGAATAATTAAAAGGTTTCGAAGGAGCTTGTTCTCATTTGATAACTGCTGATTAAAGTCTCAGATTAAAGCTAAAAGCAAACGAACAGGAAATGAATCGTTAAGGGGCGTAAAGTCCAAACTTGTTCCATCGAGCAGATATAATGAAAAATAATAAATACAACGAAGGCAAAATATCAGGAGGAATAACACAATATAATTAATCTCAC
This sequence comes from Pampus argenteus, assembly GCA_036937835.1. Classification (NCBI taxonomy): domain Eukaryota; kingdom Metazoa; phylum Chordata; class Actinopteri; order Scombriformes; family Stromateidae; genus Pampus; species Pampus argenteus. The sequence continues at coordinate 18,144,420 of CM072879.1, forward strand.
ACCAGGAAACCACCGACCCTCAACGTCTGGAACCAAACGTGTTCTCTACGCATGTTTTTCTGCCACAGAGGAAGTTAACAAACATACAAACATCTTTCCCTCATCTCATCCTGAAACGTCCGACATCGACTCTGAACCAGAAGGAGGCTCGTTACTCCTCCTCGTTACTCCTCAACTGAAATAAGTCAAGTTTCACTGTTACAGGAGAAAAAGCTTCGAGGATGACGAGTCCTCTGGAAACAGGAAACATTTCAGGAGGACCGGTGTGAAGGTTTAGGTGTGTGTCACTCATCATCCATCCTCAACCTCTTCCGTTAGAGGTTTCACCGCGTCTTTGTTCGTCATTAAAACGGTCTTTGCTTCGTTTTACCGGTGAGGATAGCCTCGTATATAAGACACGTTCTGTAATCCTGTTTTTCTTTCTTCTTCTTCTTCTTCTTTTTTTTAACTTTAAGGCCGACAGGTGAACCTTTGTTGTCATTCTACAGACTTTGACAACCCGACGTTTGTTCTCCTCCATCTGTCTTTCCAGCTCTATTTGATCATCTTTCTTTTTCTCTCTGTTTTAAATGCCTTTCAGTCATTCCCCCAAAGTATCTACCCTGTCTCACTCCTCCTTCTCCCTGATCTCCGTCTCCTCTTTCTTCTCCTCGCTGTCTCTCCTCGTCATTTCCACTTGTCAGGCTAAAGGGAGCAGACAAATGGATGGACAGATGAATACCCAGATCTGCAGAGAGGCAGAGGGAATGATGGAGTGATGAAATAAAGGAGTGACAGTGCGTGACAGAGCTCAGCTGAGCCCGGTTCAGGGCCTGAGAGGAGGTGGAGGAGTCGGAGAAGAAGACAAATGCAGACAAAGAGGAGAAAAATGAAGAATGAGACAATGAAGGAGGGCGGACCTTAAGTAGATATCTATTGTAGCATATTGAGCAGCAACAGGTAATAATTCATAATCATAATCATGTAAATGAATGTCATTGTCTGTTGATACCCACGTCAACATTTTTTCAAAATAAAAGCTCAAATCCTGAGCTGCTTATATTCAACCTGGTAAAATAAAAGTATGTTTTTCTGTTGAGGATCCTTCACGATGTTTCAATTCTATAATTGATTGATTGATTCATTTCTTCAATAAGAAATGACAGTTTGTCGAAGTGTAGATGTATTTACTCTTATGTTGGATTAATAGCTGAACGTCTTTTTTTTCTCTTTATTTTAATATATTAAATGTTTACTGTCTTCATGTTTCTTGCCTTACAGGATGCTAGTTTAACTTTTAATGTTCAAAGTTGACAAAGAAAAGTCTCAACAGTATTCAAGTCAATATAATAAAGTACAAAGCAGCTGCAAACATCACTGAAAACTATAAAAATGCTCTAAATTTATCTCTTGAGACCAGAAGTTTTTTTTTTTCTTAATGCCGACATTAGAGTATTTAAAACCTCGTGCCGTGATCAGTAATCCCTTATGGTATGGTAATCCCATAATTACTGGATTTAGGTAGAGAGGTAGCTTCAAAAAACAAATCACAGCCTTGTAGATAAATATGACGCTTTTCTCGTGTAATAAAACATGTTGTCGTCTCATGAGGGCTGAGACACACACATGTAACACAAAGAAAAAAAGGCACATTCATTATTTATCATGTAACTGGCAGATATATACGAGTGATACCCTGGAGGACGTTGTTCACTGGGATTACAGGTAGAAGACTGACACCGAAAACGCCCCAAAATCACAGTTTAAAAACAGAAAATCCTTCAGGGGATTTTATATAACCGCATGTGTCTGTCTGAAAGGTTTTCCCTCAAGAACTGAACATAAGTAAGAACAAAAGATGGGATGAAATGAGGAAGTAACAGCGAGGTTTCCTGGCTCACACTGCAGCGATTTTCTTTATGGACTGTTTGTTTTTGTCGTCTGTTTATTTCAGGAACAATGACTGAGATTAAAAATTCAAATGTTTGAGTTCAGATAACAAATCAACGTCGTGTAAAATGCTTCAAACTTTATATAAAATACTGTTTATAAAGTCTGAAGCCTGAAGACGATTCAAAATAAAGTCGGATTGATTGAAAAACGTCCAATCCTTAAAAGGGACGATTATGCACATTTCTATATTTATATTCTGGTGTATCTTTACATCTTTGCACAATTTACAGTTAAATCCTGAGACACGTGTCTGAATCCGGTCTGGAATATGAGAGAACACACGGAGCAACCTCAGGGAGGAAGTAGAGGCTTGTTACCTTCAGGTTTTAGAGGTTTGACCGTGTTTAACAAGTTAAAAAAGTTAAGATCAAACACTCAGCTCCTATTATGCATCCATAAAATAAAACATATTTCACTTTATAACTCTGCTGCATGATGCTCGGTAGTTTGCACACGTCAGAGGTTCCCAATGAAACACTCAGCGATTCACCGTTCATTAATATTCATGTGGAGGTGACAAAGTTTTAAACAGCAGCACTGTTTTATGTATGAACATATCAGGTTGTAACTGGTGTAAATCAAATCCCTGCTACTCATAGATATAGATATATATATATATATATATAATGAACAGTTGGGTTAAATTGCTCCAGTGTTCAGCTGTTCTAGGAAACTGAACTTTTATGTTTCTGACGGTTTTATAGCAACGATGGAGAAACTGATAAAAATACTTTCCAGCAGCATACAGAGAGGAAGAACAGGCGTACAGTGACGGTGTAGACGTTGAAGTATGAAGGCCAAACAGCAAACGTTAATCAATAGTGTGACAACACATTTAAACACGTATGAAGCCTTTATTGCTTCACCTAATGATGATCACATATGTATTACTGCTCACCGGAGCTTTACTGAGATACAGTGAAGTAGCTTTACATCCACACGTCTCTGTGTTAATGTGATTAACTGTGAATTCATCCGTATAGGTCCCAGACACGTAGATGCAAGATTTCCCCCGTCGGGTAAAAGGTGAGAGAGCAACGTGAAGGAAAAAAATATAAATATGAAATAGACAGATCCAAGTATGAAACGTGAAGATAAGCTGTCATTATAGCACATTGGTGTCTGAGATGGACGGATAAGAGGCTCAACATAACGGATAGATGGAGGCGCGGATGGGCGGATAGATGGATGGACAGGAAATGAAACTTATAATCTAAGTGAAGACGTCTTCCCCGCCTGACACAACAAGATATATAATTGAGCCTGCCAGGTGGAGACGGATGAATGGAGACAGAAAGTGTGAGACAGCGAGTAATATAAAGTAAGACATGACAGCGTCCCTGAAGCCAAGATCCTTTAAAATAAAAAGTGTGTGATGGAAGAGCGGTGGGGTTTTTAATGTACTGTAAGTGTGTGTGTGTGTGTGTGTGTGTAAAGCCGTCCGGGTTAAACCGACAGATGGAGACTGATGAAAAGAAGATGATGTGTTGGGAGTGATAGGTGAGGAAAAGGAGGAGAGTGATGAGAGAGATGTGACAGGAAGGGGAGCCTCTTTTCTCACCCCACCGCGTCTCTTCTTCTTCTTCTTTCTCTCTTATATGAATGGGTTGAGTAAACAAACCAGAAGCTGTTTAGTTGCATGAAAAAAATGTTTTAAATACATCACACGTGTCAAGGACGGACCTATTGATTCCTGAGCTAACGCACACATCCCATAATAAGCAACACATTTCTTCAGCCCGCTGCTCAGTGAAAAGGGAGAAAAATGATTAAGAAACTCAGATCCAGAGTAGCTACAAGTACATGTATAGACACGCACACACACACTTTAATTAACTATTGACAGATGGAATATATGTCGTCTCTGTAGGACTCGGTATATAACCACACGGTACTATAGATTAGTAGCTATAGAAGTATGTATAGAAAAACACAACCTGCCTCCTAAAGATTGTGTTTTATATACAAAATGTTTCATAAAAATCAACATAAAGAAGACAAATATACGATTTTGGTGCAACATAAAAAAAAAAAATCTCACTTGACTACAGGCAAATATTTATTCTTAGCTGCATAGTTCCCCCCCACACACACACACACTCATTAGTGTGTAAAACCGTGAATGAGTCATCCTTAAAGTCAGCACTGGTGAGACTAAACAAGTTCGGAGCGGTGATATAACCGGTGGAGGCCTGAATTTTATGGAGCTATTTTTGTGTTACTATTCAAACAATCTGCTCAATTCATCACCAAAACACACACGGCTTACAGTCAGCCACCGTACCTGAGAAGTTCTTATTTAAAACCCGGTAAAATTCACCTGAGACCCAGTTGAAACATCCCCCAGTCATACCTGTTCCCCAAAACCCCCGCCTCCCAACAGTGATCATCCAATCGTAGCTAATATTGAAATATTATATTAAAAACCAGAATAAAACCCTCCAGGTAACTGTGAGCGTCTCTGGCGTGAGAGCATGCCATACAGCGTGATGGATATTTCATATGTTGTCTATGTGAAAACTACGGAGCAGATTGATACGGTGGTTTTGACAGTATTTCTGACATTAGTCGGCCTGGTGAAGACACTGCAGCTGGGAGAGAAAAACCTTAAAGGGCAGAAAAAGGTTACCGAGGATTTACAGTGATGGACATGTCAGAGCCGAACTGTGAACATGCTGCAGACATCTGGTGGTGAAACTAAAAACATGCGGGACGCTCGGAGTCTCCGACCATCTGGACAAACCTTCACCACTTCTGTGTACACAGATGCACTGCACTGCACTGCACTATATATATATATATATATATATATATATATATATATATATACACAACACTGTATAAAAGATGCATTCAACTGCAACACAAACACACATATACGACCCACATCAGTGCTACAGAGTAAAACTTCACAGGAATACAAAGCTACAGATACTCTACATCACATTCTAATAAAAACAAGTGTACACACACACACACACACACACACACACACACACACACACCATCCTCCAGTCCGCCCACACTCTCCCCAGATCACGCTATTCATTTCATCTTTGATTCCCTTTACGGAGACGATGAGTTGGAAACATGAAATGAATCCAGTGAACTGAAGAGAGACTCATTCTACCCCTCTGTCTCTCTACCACTCTCTCTGTCTCTCTACCCCTCTGTCTCTCTATCACTCTCTCTGTCTATCCCTCTGTCTCTCTATCCCTCTGTCTCTCTACCACTCTCTCTCTATCCCTCTGTCTCTCTACCACTCTCTCTCTATTCCTCTGTCTCTCTATCCCTCTGTCGCTCTACCACTCTCTCTCTCTCTATCCCTTTGTCTCTATCCCTCTGTCTCTCTACCACTCTCTCTCTCTATCACTCTCTCTCTCTCTCTCTCTCCCCCCCTGCCTCTCTCTTTCACTGTCTCTCTGTCCCTCTGTCTCTCTCCTTTTCTTGTCTTTTCTTGTCTTTTCTTGTCTTGTCTTGTCTTTTCTTTTCTTTTCTTTTCTAGATCACATGTTCTTGTTCTTGTTGTATCAGTGATTATTTTACTTTTTTCCACCTATGTTCTCTCATCTCTTTGTCAATGTTTTCTTCTCTCACTTCTTCTCTCTCTCTTTCTCATTTTCTCCACCCTGTCCCTCGAGGATGAGGCGGATAGTGGATGTTGCCACTTGGGAATGACGAGGGCGGCGAAGCGGTGGATTAAATACTGAGTGATCTACGGTACGCCTGCAGTAACACACACACACACACACACACACACACACACACACGCACACACGCAGTTGCTTCTGTCTCCAAGATCTATTCTTAGAAACAAGAACATCCTATTTCCCTTCCTACTTTCTGACACACACACACACACACACACACACACACAGGAAACCAATAACCTGAGACAACGACCCATATACCCTCTTCAACATTTGACCCACCACCCTTCTTCCTCTTTGCCCTCTCTTCTCTGTTTCCTTCCCTTCATCAGTTTTCTCTGCTTTTGTCAGAAAAACCTCATTAAGTAGCTCCAATTAAGGTGGTGACCATGGCAACAATACAGCTCATATTATGGTCTGGTCAGAAGAGTCAGAAAGGAGAAAGGAGTTGAAGTAAAGAATACAAACCAAATAATTATTATAAATGTTAATAATTACGTACCAATTATGACTACTCACTAATTATTAAAGGTTTTGTTTTTGTTTTTTTATTTGTTGCTGAGGGAAGAGTTAGTCTGATTTGATTGGAAGATCAAAGAAGAGGCCAAATTTATATTTTAATTACATAATAATAATAATGAAAAAGCAATCAGACATAAACGAGGACAACAACTCTTTAGGATTCATTCTTCCTCATTGTGATAAATATTATCTCTACTTCACTTTATTCTGCATCACGGACGAAAGTTAAAAACAAGTTAATGCGTCGCATAAATTATCCCATATTATAAATAATGTTCAGATTTAGATTAATTTCCTTAAATTTGGAAATTGCTCATTCCACTTCTAATTAGTGCAAATCTGTGAGAACTAATTATAATACTGCACATCAAGTCGAACATGAACATCCATATTCTTCCATTTATTATGAATTGTCTGCATTTTTTTTTTTTTACGTCTTTCCCTTCGTCTGGGGGTTGGAGGGTTGGAGGGCTGGATGTCGGCTGTCAGACCCCAGGGAGGCAGAGCTAAAAGCAGCAGGAGAGATAACTAAAATAGCTGCCGTAAAGTCGCAGGAGCTCATTCAGGCCCGAGCAAACGATGCCTGAACAAATGGAGACTCGCATATCTCTAAAAGGGAGAGAATGAAATTTAAAGAGGACATCGTTTTAGGAGGACACATAATGAAATTGTCGCCACATGAGGGGATGTAATTTAAAAATGTGCCGAAAATTAAAACAGATTGAAGAATATGAAATTTGAATTGCTAATTTAAATCAATAAACGTGTGATTATATTCAAATATGCGACTTATCTGTCTCTTTCGTTTTAACTCTTCCCGCCCGATTCTCTCTTTCCATCTTTTGTTAAAACGTCTCGTTAACGGCACAAATTTACTACGTTAGTAAAGTAAAAGTAAGTAAATCTCAGGGTTTTATTTTAGATATTATGTTATCGGAAATATTTGTTTGTATTTCTCAAAAATCACCTTTCAGCCACTTTTCTGCAGATGTGGAACAGATGTTTAGATCTGAGACTGACACTGAAATCAGGATGGAAACCAATAAATATGATGTTTTATTCATTTATATTCAGCCTCAATTTGTGCATAAAGACACACGAGAGCGACAACGTCTGCGACTGTGATGTGTGTCAACCTGTCGCTCTCTCGGGGAATTGAGACTTTTCTCTTTTCTCTCTCGTTGATCGATCTATTTCATCACAAGCTGCACTGGAAGAGCATCTAATAGCATATTTGATGGTAGACTTGTTTTTTTTTTTTTGTCCTTTTAAAAATTCAATGATTACACTTTCAATCAAGCTATTTCCCCATTTCTGCTACAATGAGCCTCCGCTTGCCTGCAGCGACTCAGAAGCAGCTCTGTGTGGAAACTTGTTCAACTAATCCAGCAACATGCTGATCTGTGGCTCAATCTGCCTTCCCGCTGTGCCCTGCAATTTATTTGCCTCTTTCTGCTCTGAGGGGAGATGAATCACAAGAAGAAGAAAAAAAAAAGAGAAAGGTTGCTATCCCATTTTCAACCTCCCACTGAATCCTGCTACAACACATTTACATTCACATTAAAGTACAGTGATGGAAGATGCGTTCAAATCCTTTACTTACACTAAGCAATACAACAATACATATATAATATATATTGTGTAATGTTGTCTGAGGCTCTTGTCATACTTATATAATCACCTGTTATGAAATCAATGCATATCTATGATATGTTGGCACACATTTTATAACATTAATTATATTTTATAAGATGTTTATTTTAGATGATGATTTTAGTATCTCGTTAATACAACCGTCAGATTAATGTAGTAAAGATGTGAAATGGCACAAAGTAGCAGGAAATGAAGATACTTGAAGGTGCTGTAACTTCTGTTAATCACGTGAAAGCGTGTTCATGTTGTCATCATCATAATAATAATAAGTTATAAAGTCGTGATTACAACTAGGAAACTCAGACGGCTTCATATTATGGAAGTACTTGAACATGCAGCAAATAGGGTCATTAAACCCACATTTAATGGATATGATGTTATGCTGTCAGCGCACGGTGTTTTCAGGCATCACATGACCAACTCTGTAATCACACCACCGCCTCCGAGTCGTCTGATGAAGTGAACGCTCGCGAGTCATAATCACGAGAAGCTTTCCCATCGTTACCATCGATCGCGTTGGACACGAACACGGTAAAAACCCGCCGATGATCGTCATCGTCGTCATACGCGGCTCCCCTACAACACTTTCACTTCATTTTATTGCTTTTATTGCTGTTTTGGTTCAGTCAACCGTCAGCAGAAGGAATAAACCAAGCAACTACATTATAGACATTTAGCAGCTAAAGAGACAGATGTAAATTAATGAGTGTTTGCTAACAGCTTCACCATATCAACTTAAAAGCTGAATATATGTTTTTATTAAAGAAGAAGAGCCCCAACACTGCACTCATTGCATAAAAAAATGCATTTGTTCACACACTAAAACGCAGCCTAACATTTCCCCACATGCATCCTACAACACTCACACTCATGCAGAAATTGCCCCAGACTGTAATCCGCTATAGCTTAGCTGTGAGTTATAGCCCATTATTCTCCTGCTATACAACAAGCTTCAGACTATGGAGGTGGGAGATAGCGCTCCTCAGGCTCTTAGCACTCACACAAGGCTTATTCTACGGTGTGTATGAGAAGCAGCCAGGGAGGACCTGGGCTGCTTATCAGTATATATACTGAGGCACAAATAGAGGAGCATCATGTGTGTGTGCGTGGAGGAGGCGTGTGTTTGTGTGTGTGTGTGTGTGTGAGTATCAATCCCAGAGGTGTCAGAGTTATCTCCTGAGGCCAGAAAGAAAAAGAGGGAGAGACAAGACAAGGCCAGAGAAAGACAGAGATGGATGGAGAAGGGGAGGGAAAAGGAGAGCGAAGAAGGGTGAGAGACATAGGAAGTAAAGAGGAAAAGAGAGAGAGAGAGAGAGAGAGAGAGAGAGAGAGAGAGAGAGAGAGAGGGGAAGACAAAGGTAGCTCTGTCAGCGATGTGCAGAGAGGCGTGTACGACATGGTCAGCGTGTCAGCAGCCTGATCTATCCCACGCTTACATGTGAGCCACACACACACACACACACACTTGAAGATCCAGCTGATACTTCTCATCACATATCGTCTATTATTGGGTAATCCAGTTACCCAATAATCTGGTCGCAGTAGATACGAACCGATTTTTACCATCACGTCGGATCATAACTCCAACCGACTGCTCTTTGTGACTAAACCGAACCAGACGTCAACCGCAGCATCATTACGCCCCTGTGTGTCGTCCTGGCGCTCAGGTACAAACGACATATGTGATCGTTTAATGTGGTGAACTCATCTGCTAATTGACCACCGAGGACAGACAGAAAGTGACTTTTAGATCAAGTAAGCGACAGACTTGTCGAGTCTTTTACAAACCGTCACAGAGGCTCCTGACAGCTGTGCAGGCTGGTCTACAAAGGTTTCAGGCTGGTCTACAAAGGTTTCAGGCTGGTCTACAAAGGTTTCAGGCTGGTCTACAAAGGTTTCAGGCTGGTCTACAAAGGTTGCAGGCTGGTCTACAAAGGTTTCAGGCTGGTCTACAAAGGTTTCAGGCTGGTCTACAAAGGTTTCAGGCTGGTCTACAAATGTTTCAGGCTGGTCTACAAATGTTTCAGGCTGGTCTACAAAGGTTTCAGGCTGTAGTGCTCTATGTGTTTCTGGTTAATCTCAGTTTCACCCTGAAAAAAGTCTGAAAAACAAGACTTTTTCATAATATTTTACCTACTATATTATATACTGGAGCGCAGATCAAGAAGCAAAAAAAAACACTCAAAACAGACACTAATTATGACTGTTTTTAGTACTAATAACAAGGTGAACGGGCAAAGGTTCTTTATCTTTAAAAAACATATTTCACACGCTCACACAAACACATGTACACGGCTGGCTAGCAGCGGACACCTGCTCCCACGCCTGGAGTCGTTATGAACAGGTGAGGAGAAGCTCAACCGCTGTGACAAACTAAAACACAGCATCGCTACTCCTCAGGGAGAGATAGAGGAAGAGAAAAGAACGAGAGAAGAAGAGGAGGAGGAGGAGAAGAGGAGGAGGGGAGAGAAAGAGATGGTGGTGGGAGGAGAAGAGAGATGACAGCTGGGATCCAGGTGGGTACAGACTGTATGTATTCTGCCTGATAATAAAGGATAGAGAGCAGAGCAGAGCATACACACACACACACACACACACACACACACACACACACACACACACACACACACACACACACACACACACACACACACACACACACACACACACACACACACACACACACACACACACACACACACACACACACACACACACACACACAGTGCAGGTTAGAAGTCAGCAGGTAAATCCTGGTGGGAATAGAAGAGATTGACACTGAGTTGAGTCCATCTGTGTTGATGTCTGCAGCCTAAACTGACTGACTAGCCTCATGATTGACTGACTGTCTGGCAGGAAGCTCTGACTGGTTTTATAGATCACTCACTGGCTGTTTGTGTCACTGATCACCTGATTGGAATCACTATGATAATTTGGTCAGTGAACTCAATGAGTTTCACTACATGGTCAAAAGTATGTGGACATGATTTGATGGTTTTCATGATGGTTTGTCCACATAAAATGTTAAAGGACATGTTCACAGTTTTCAGGCGCTTGTGGATTATGAAGAGACCTTATAATGTTCAGTATGAACAGGAGGAATGATTACAGGCAGAAAAACATGTGTCATCGTTCATATGGACACGTGGATAACTTAATGCTGCAATAATATTATAGACAAAAATACACTAAATTATATTGAACTTTTCTCAACTTTTTTGCCTTTTATGTAATTAATAATTAATTAGTTTCATTAGATAATAAATCACTATTTTGTTGAACAAGTGTCCACATACTTTTGGCAACGTGGCGTATATTATACATCTGTATTGTTGATCCTCGCTTTCTCATATTTTATACGTTATAGTCAATCTATTTTAATGATGTGTGATGATGTTCCTGATTTCTTTCCAATTAGAAACTCGTTTAAAAGAGATTTTTAATCTCAGTTATTATAAATACTAACAGGCAGGTTATTGACTTCGACTGAACAGCTGAATTATTGCTTCTTGATGTGCTATTCTTCGATTTCAAACACTTCTGCTGATTTCTTCTCATCATTTAGATCACAAAATAAAGAAAAACAGGACGCACTATCCAATACAAGTTATGCAAAAAATGAAGTAAAAGACAAAAACAGACCACACTGTTACTCCTGGTGTGAAAATGACTTAATTCATCAGGTACTGTTCGACTTTACGCTTTATGATGACCGACTCTGCTCACGTCTCGTCTGTACTAAGCGTAACGTCCCGTTACGGTTTCTCCTGCGTCTCCTCCGTCAGCTGTGTTGTTCCTCGTAATGCATCACTGACAATTAACCGAGTCTATTTAATGCAGCATTTTCTGGAGCAGAGCAGTAAAGCGTTTAAGTGTCCAAGTTAGAAGAAGAGTCCTGGCAGACGTACGGACCACCTGCTCCACAGAGGAAGCGGTTCAACTCATTCCCTTTTTCCTCGTTAATCTTGCATTTATCCTCAAATTTTAAAGTGTAAAACAAAGCTTGTTGTCTCTTTTCCAACTGCAAAGAAGAAGCTTCGTGTAAATGTTTAATTTGGACAAATGAGTCGCCTCTTTCTAGACAAAAACTCAAATTAATAAAAAAAAGAAAAACAGATTTTAATGTCTGCATATGTAGTGAAACCTAAACCCAATATGTCCAATAAAAAGGCCCCAACAGTGATTTTTCATTTCATTTCATCAATTCTTTATGTTCCCGATAGACTTAAACATTGATCTCCAATAATAAAGTTCAAGATATTCAGACTTTAAAAAGGCCAAATCGATATTACACAGATTAATATAAATTTCCTCGTTTATAATTTTTCTCTTCACACTTATTGTGGACCACATTTATTTATATTTTTTATTTATATATTTATATTTATATATTTTTTTATATTTATATATTTTTTATATTTAAATATTATTATTATTATTTTTATATTTATATTTATGGCTGCTGATCAGTTGCGTCTGGTGCAGGAAGTGCAGAAATTGCTGCTAAAACTCCTACAGAGGCTTTCAAGAGCATGCGAGGTGACAGAGAGAATATCGTATACACACACACACACACACACACACACACACACACACACACCCACACACACACACACACACACACACACACACACACACACACACACTCGGAGGCAATATGCTCTTCGGCCCATTAAATCAGGGCAAATGTAGCTATCAGGAGAATGTCAATAAGATTAAGAGGAGATCAGAGAGATCACTGAGATCATATCTCATATAGATCATGTCTGCTGCAGCCAGACAGTCAGATCACATGATTATACAGAAACAGGAAGTCATGACGTGCATCAGTCACAACACTGAATCTATTACAAAGTTCCACAAATAAAACTGATCCGAAAAAAAACTTTTAGTGGATCGCTTATGTAAAAGATTTGCTGACAGCATTATCTGTGCAAAGTGGTCTGAAGAACTTAAAAGCACGAGAAGGAAGGAAGGAAAGAAGGGAGGTGATTAGGTGGGTTACCTGCGTACCCAGTGAAGACAGCTGAAGTGCTTTCTACATGACATAAGCTTTTTACATGACAGTTTAAATGAAAAATTCCCCTCTGGGTGCGAGATGCGCCTCATCTTTTAAAGTGTCGTGAAAGTCATTTCTGCAGCGACTTGATGTGGCCGAGGTGCTCGTCTGAGCTGCCTGTGCCAAAAAACAAATTGCTGCCGCTTGCAGCTTGATGAGGAGGAAGGGTGAGGCTACAGTTATCGCACCTCAACGTTTCTGACAGCTTATCTACCGCCGAGTAAAAAAAAATAAAATAAAAAACATCCCTCAGAAGGCTTGAGAGGCTGATTCAGGGAGGTTTTAACCATTTAGACTCATAATAACTGTTCATGGTATTACTTGGTATTATTCTGGCATTGCTCATATAGTTAATTTTACCTTTTAATTATAATCATTGTTCTGATACGCCGTCTAACTCAGAGATTTACCGCTCAAACTTAATATCTTAATTTACTTATTAAAAAGTGAAGAAGGGGGTTGAATGTGCGGCTAAAATCAATTATTTATAGATATATTATCTGGATGTGGAGAAGTTCAGGCAATGTGGGAAAAGCTACACAGGAGAAACGAAACCGACGACGAATGAAAAACTAAAAGAAAAAGGTCAAAGCTGCCAGACTGGTTCACAGGTAGGTGATCACACCTGAGCAGGTCCGCTGGGTTCGCTCAGGGTGAAGAAACATGAAACCGTCATAATGAAAACCATCATCGAGTCATCGCCTTCAGCTGAGCAGAGAGATGAAATCCACCGGAGGTGAAGTAAGTCCAGGCTGCACGGAGACGCCTGCCAGGTCAGTAAATCCTCAAAGAGTGGCCCCCACCTGCACCCCTCCACACCCCCACACCTGCACCCCTCCACACCTCCACACCTGCACACCTGCACACCTTCATTAGAGACAAGCCTTTATTTCCAATATCTCCTACTTCATAAATATATGGTTGTGTGACAGCTTTATTTTTTCTCCTAAATCTTTTCTTGCCTTCATATAAAGCAATAAGAAGTAATAAAGCATGGTATATTGGAGAAGAGCTGGCTCTCTGACTACACTGATTTTGTACTGTACATATATATATATACATATATTTGATTATATTTCATCCACCTGCAGGTGGAGTGAAAAGCCAGCCGTCATAGAGAAGGAGGCATCCTGTATCTTTAGACAATCATAGTGTGCACGCGGCTTTTTAGATTCAAAATGACTGAAATGGTTATAAGGGGCCAGAGACAACTGTCTCATCTCTGCACAGCTGGCCAATCACGGCGTGAAGTGGGTGAAACTGTCAGATAATCTGTTTCAGGAAAGTTACAGAAATGGCTCTAACACAGCCACCCACCTGCCTAACTCCGGTACAGTGTCGGGGGCGGAGGTCTCTGAAGCTATCTGACAGTCCCATCAGGACGTCTGATGGAGCAAACCGACCCGTTAAGCATCTTCTGACCCGACGCCCCCCGTCGTCATGACGACCAAAAGTGCCGTTTTCCTGATTTTACACAGCATGGTTAATTAATTATTTAGGGTTTGGGTTGAAATGACTACTTTGTCAAGGTTAGAGGACCAATCAGTCACCGTGGTTACAATAACACACATTGACTGGTTGTAGCTAATTGGAAATGAACTGCACTCTCCTGCGTTGACGTCTAGAGGGTTTTATGTCTTAAATGTGCTGAAACGCCTCATTCTCTCGTCTTTATTGGGGCGACAGTCTCATTATTTGCAGCCGTTCCCCGTTTAACTCGACACTTCCTCCTTCTGTTTCATATTAAAACACCTTCAGCCGTTCGGGGGAGGCGATGTACTTCTTCTTCTACTGTGAAACACAAACAGGAAGTGTTGAGTTTCATTTAACGCCATGAAACAAACAACATAATGAAAGCAATCTGAATTTAACAGTGAGGTAGAAACAGACGGGCGAGTGCAGCAGGAAACACGGTGCGTTGATGGAAATGAGTTCAGCTGGCAGTGCATGAATATGAGAAGGAGATTTTCCTCCTTTTCTCCTCAGTGTTGGTTTCAAACTGGCTTTTATTTCGTCATACAGACATCCTCGCTGCCTATTATTTGAGCCCCTTGTGAATAGCAGCTTTTATTTGAGAATATGGTACTGTGAAAAAAAAAAAGAAGAAGAAGAAGAAAAGGCTCATTTGAGGAGGACAAAGCGCAGACAATTACATAGTGTAAATGCCAAGTGAAAATGAGGTCAGAGAGAGGAAGAGGTAGGCAGGAGAGCCAAAAAAGACAAAAGGGGACAAGATGGCCCAATCCCATAAAGACAAAACACACAAATGTGATCCCTGTAACAACCTACAACCTATTAACACGCCTAAATACCGCCTACATGGAGGTATACCAGTACATGTTCAGAGAAGCATTATCTAGCATGCACGTATTTCTGTCCAGCATCTCTTTTTTTTTTTTTATCATGCTTTTGTGCACCGTTACGCCTACATCCCGCCTCTTTCTAATGAGCTCTGAATCAGATAAACGCCTCAAACATAAATGTGTACATAAAGAAGGACGGTTCACCCTGAAGGCGAAGCTACATGGCAGACAGCGTGAGCGGGCTTCTTTTTCCCGCCACCTTGCTAATCCGCTCTCAGACACCTGAGTATGAAAAGTTAACTCAGGTAAGATGTTCACGAACACAAACTATGAGCTATTCTTGCTGCGTATAACAACACCTGGAGAATTTTAACTTCAGCGTCTTCATTCAGGTTGGACGAGGATGCAGTAAAACGAGCAGAAACAATAAATTTAGCGTTGAGTAAAAGCATCAGAGGCAGCTCGTCTGAAAAGCTCTCTTGGGTTTAGTCGTTTCTCCCTTGTTTGTTTCCTCCTTTGACTGTAATTGGCCTTTTATTGCGCGAGCTGAACTAAAATCAAAGTGACACCGACGCCGTTTTTGCAGGACGATTGGACCTGTGGCTGCAGACCTCGACTAACCTTTGCTTCTCTTCACGCCGCTGCTGTCAGGTAAAAGGCTGCAGTTTATATTTACCAGACTGGAAGAAAAAGATTATTTATGTTTTTATTACTTACTAATCCCATCAATGGACTTTAAACCGCTGCTAAATTCAATAACAGCAACATGCAATTTCAGTGTAGATGGAAAATAATAATAATAATAATCAAAGCTGCTGTTTGATTAAGAAAGAGCAGCAGCTGTTGATGTTTCTCCTCAAATTAAATGTCCAACACTTGATTAGTAAGTGAAACCAACACAAAGTGACTGAAAGCACAAAATAATGTGTCAGTCAAGAGTCCGAATTTAAAAACTTTATTATTTATTTTTTTTCACTTAGAAATGATACCTATTCACTTTCTGTATGATTGGCAGTAGAAAATTAAAACTAATTACTATGCTTTATATAGTACTTAGCAGGTAATTCAAGTCAAAGTGAGCTGAAATGTAAATATGACTTCGTGAAAATTAACCTGGTTTTATTTCTAACTCTATTGTGACAGAATAAAAGCGGAAAAAGCAGTGAAACTACTTTTACTACTCCGGTCATTATGATCCCATCATTTACTTTTACACACCAAAGATATGAATTTGCTGTAAAACACCGTTAACAGTGAACGTAGTTGATAATACGGTGAAAGCAGAATGGCACATGGTATTTCTGTAGATGTTATGCACCGTTTTCCAGGCAGAGAAATGGGAGAAAAGTGCTTCAATTTGTGATGAATATAAAAACATCTGCTGCTGTAATAAAAGTGGCTCTAATGTATCTCTGCAAACTCTGCAGTCGCACCAAATGTTTAAACAGCGGCGCCAAGAAACTATATAATTATTATTATTATAGGTTGTTTTTACACATTTTGTTGTAAAAACCAGCGTCAAGCGTGTGGTTACCTTTAGGTGACAAAGACATTGAAGTAAAGGTAGGAAAGATTGTGGCTATAACTATATAAGGAATGGTAATTTTGCTTTAATGGACACTGTATTGTGACAACAGATATTGTAAATACCTTAATGACCTACTCGCTCTACATTATTACACTTTATTACGCGGCTACTTGCAAAAGAAAATTGATAATTTACCGTATTTTCCGGACTATAAGTCGCTACTTTTTTTCCCATACTTTGAACCATGCAGCTTATACAGAGATGCAGCTCTTCTATTAATTTTTCTTCAGCCCACAGATGGTTTTTAATATTATTACACCCTCATCCCCTCAAAATGGAAAACTCAGGAAGAAATTCCTATGATGCAGCTTTTAAGTTGAATGCCATCGATCTGATGAATAAAACCATCAATGACTTTTCTGTTTTGTTTATCAGCACATTTATGTTCGGAAACAATCAGTTCAGGTTTATGAATAAACACTTATGGTACAAAACCTGTCTAAATAACTTATTTCTCAGCCTGGATTTTGGCGGCTTATAGTCCGGTGCGGCTTATATGCGACTAAATACCTATTTCATTCAAATTTTAGTGGGTGTGGCTTATATTTAGGTGCGCTCTATAGTCCAGAAAATACGGTAACACAAAATATAGATTTTAAAACGATTTTTATCAATTTTCAATATCACTAACAGCAACGTTCAGATTATAAATTTGATCATGTTTGAGCAGAAAACAATGTGTATTAATCATATTATGCTTGCAGTGATTTATATTATCATTTTTATGACAGAATTATCATTATAAGATTACATTACACTAATTAATAATAATGATTAAACAGTCTCTATAGAAAAAGATTATTAGTGTGCATGTTAATGTGCTCATTAACTGTGTGAGGCTGTTTGTCAATATGTCAATAATAACAAAGTATGATTTATCTAAATAACTTGTTTACTTGTGTCATCAGTGCTGCATTTATTTTAATTTTTTTTAATTTTTAGAAATTCAATCAACTATGTTGTCATGGTAATAAAACGTTAAATGTTGTCATAGTGATTCAAATACAGTCACAGCAGTTCATGAGCATTTCAGTGATTATTCATGATAAAAAAATGAAAACTATAAACAGGACAGAAGTGACAATCATGATGGTTTATAGTTCCTTTAATTAACTTTAGAGCTGCACATCTGCATCAAGCTCGTTTGGAGGCGTTAATTTAAAGTTTTAATTCACTTTATTTGCTCGTGTGAGGACAAGCAGCTTTTTAAACTCTGGTGTCACAGGAGAAGGAGGATCTTCATGCAGCGAACATAAATAATTGGACACAATTCCAGTAATTAAAATGGATGTAATAAGATCAAATAGTTAAAAGTTTTAATTGGTTCACCAGACGAGATAAGTGAACTTTTTCTCTTCTTTTATTTAATTTAAAAATTTTTTTTTTTTTTCAGTAAACAGAAACATGGAGCTCTGCTGTAAAACAGAGACATTAATCTTCATCTCTACTTGTATGTTGCTTAGATATTTTTAGATTTTATAACTCTTATAACTTGGTATATTTATCTGTATGTCAGTCTGTCTTGGCTTCAAACATCCACCCACACACATCAATTACGCTCGCTTTCATCCTCAGGTGGAGATCATTGTTATTGCTCAATAACTTTGATAAGAAAACACATATTGAAGTTGCTGCCGTCGACATTTTTTTGTTTGTTATTCAATCACTGTGACATGGAGGTTATATTACTTTGATAAGTTATCATAATGCCGTACTGTATTGAATTAAACTCCACTGGCAAGTTAATGTGAATGAGAAGTTATGATGGTGTGGCTGAAAACAGAAATATGTGATGAAAGCGTACTGATGAATGCAAAAAGCAGCAACACACTGTGTGAAAAGCTACGATTACCTACAGATATATTCATAGTTACAGGTTAGTGAATACGATCGGACAAAGACAGAAGCTGAGACAACGATATGAAAAGATAATGAAGGATTGTTTTTTAGGGTGTAGATGAAAATATGCATAACATATATGTAACAACAATACATCAAGATAAAAAAGAGGATTAAAACTCAAGTGGAAGCGAACAAATTCTCCAAACTGCAAAAGAGGGCTGAATATTTCATTATTTCAGCGAACCCTCTGGTGTTTGTCAAGCGTGTATACATTTGGGAAAAGAGCCAACAGCTTTCATATGTCAGAGGCACAAGATGCATGAAAATCACAGCAGCAATAACATGAACTAAACTGTTAAAATGACGAGAGAGAGAAAACACAAGAAAATCCCACAGCGCCAAAGAAAGAAGGAAAGATCATAGGACATATTTAACTGTGTTAACTGTGAGGAGTAGGAGCGATTAGAGGATTATACCTTCCTGGATGTTAGTGATAGATCAAAGATGGGTATACACAAAGGGAAGCCGCTCAGAAATGAGGAATGCTTATTATTCCCCATTGATGCACATATATTCATTTCATGGGATTTATGGGGTTTCTATAGCCAACGGGTCAGGAAACGGACAAGGTTTGAGCTAAATGTAGATGTACAGCATTTAGAGTCAACACACCAGGACTATGTGATAAAAATAAATAATTTCTATAATTTCATCATCTGCTGTAAAGTCAACCGCTGTTAAATATCAAATTCTGCAGAATTTCGGTGGCTGGTTTTGGCATCTAACCGAAGTTTCTCCTGGTTGGAAAAAAACCCCACAACCGAGCCAATTAGAGCCGGGAGAGTTTTCCTAAAAAAACACATTACTGCTGTTTGGAAGGTATTTACTGAATCCTCTTCTAAAACCAACTGGATGAAAAAAATAAACATATCAATCACCAGAAAAGAAGAAAACAACAACTTGTGATTCGTTTTTGTACAAAATAGGCAATCTTTGTTTGGATAAATACTATTTTCTCATCTAATAGTTAGAATAAGAGCCTCTGAGGATCATGGAAACACCTTTAAATCAATAAAACATAAGAACGTGTTGGAAAACAGCCTTGATTTTTCAAAATGTCACCAGATATTTTGAAGAAAATTGGATGTTTAGATCTGTGACTCGAATGCAATGTTGACTGAGAGAAATAACAACTCTTAAGTCTGCAGATTTCTTTAACCAGACGTGAAAGTCAGAATGAAAATGGAAATTCAGACCAGATTTCTTTGAGGGGTTGAATGTGTATTAAAAAAAAAAACGACATTTAGAATATTTCAATTTGACACAGTGGTGTGACCATAACATCATGAAGTCCTGGGTTTGAATATCTCATCCTTCAATGAGGAGCTGACAGAATATAATAATAAGACACTGTGTGGAATGAGATGAGGTTTTTCTGACCCTAAAGTGACTCAAAGGAGGTAAAAGGGAAAAACTAAAAGTGAAAAAATTAACCCGATTCAAGGTGGACGTTGAACCTTCAGAATTACGAGTAAAAAGAAGAGCAGAAACGCTCCAGGAACGACGAAGTACACACGGCAGGTCGGTCTCCACTGCCTACGTTTAGTTATCCATCCGTCTCATTTCAAAATCCAATTTCCTGTTATTTACTGTCGCATCAATGCCACTCACACCATCAACGTCCGTACCGTAAACTCTTAATAAATCCATCCCACTTTAATAACGTGACTGGGTCAAAGCGGAAAGATATGAAAAAAAAAAGAAATGAATGAAGTTACACCTTTGCAGAAACTGACACAGAAAGCATTTGTTCGTCGGTGGAGGCGTTCGTGGTACCTTGTAAATTTGAATATTTGTGCTCATAGAGGAAGTTTCACCCCAAACTGAGTCAATTAACCAACAAACACCTTTAATTAAAACGGAGATGTTGCACAGTTTGACTCTTACAGACGTTTCAGGGAAGATCAAGACATCCAGGTGATAACATGAATCAGGTTTGATCATATGTCAGGTCTACAGGGGCTGTTTTAATAGACTTCACCCTTCAAATGTTTCCTGTTGAAGCTCCTTCAGGTGACGTGTCTTTGATTCTACACACAGTTTGTTCGGGTATGTTGAGTCCGTCTGCCTCACGCAACATTACGAAAGATCCTTTAGTTTCATCAGTCGCAATATAATTAAAACTATGATGAATAAAAATGAAGTGCTAATGACAAGCTAAAGTTTAAGCCTTAAACAAGAGATCAAAACAGGGTTAAAACGTGATTTAAAAACACAGAGAAAGACGACTCCAATGGGAGGGTTTGCATTTGTTTTGATATAAATTAATGTTATTGATTGCTTGATTTAGACTTAATTCATAACAGTCTTTATAATCTGTCTGTTCAACAAGAACAACGAGTAAATTTTAGGCGCAAATTCGTCCGTAAATCGATGTAATGATGCGTTTGTGGAAATTAAAAAATGTTTGAAAGTTTTCAACTTCTTGAGTAAAAAGAAAAACATACATTACAAAATCCATCATAAACGTAAAGAGACGAAAGGAAAACGGACAGACAGTGATGCTAGCTAGCTTACAGCTAACGTACGGTTGCTATGTTGGCAGGATGGAAAAAATAAATAAACACAAATATGCATGAAAATTAGATTTGTGTTCTGTCTGAATGAAGAAAGAGATATTTTTTCCCCTTAAATCATGTTATTTAAGTAATAAAACGCATTAATCCTTCCTTATCTAATGTTAGCTAACTTTAGCTACTGTAGATACAATGAGTTCAATGCCTTTCATCACTTCTTGTGCTTTGTTTCAGTCTCTAATAAGATATTTACCCACTTTATGCTGAACTGACTTCTTCTTTCCTGTTTCAGTATCTCAACATTTGTATGTCAAAAGCTGTTTAGCTGAGTTGAGACACACCAGTCGAGGAAAATGGAAAATCAGCTAGAAAATTGGTACTTTAGCAATAACACTGTCTGCAATATCCCTATATGCACCTGCAATCGTGCGACTGACGAGACGGGATCAATCAATAATTCAGCTTGTAAAAGATCTATCGTTTTAACATATTTATTTAGTTGGATGAAGATAAGAAACAACCTTTACTAAACGCGGTGATACACGCCGAGTGGTCGACAAACACACGATAACTGTCGAACTGTAGAACCGTTTATTTTTCTTCTTCTGATATAATCTTGCTACAGAGTTTCCACAAGGTAGCAGCTTCTTAGGAAATATTTTCTTTCTTGAACCGAACTCAGAAAGGACGTTTAAACCTCCTGCAGATAGAGACCAGAGCCTCCTTTCATCTGGAGAACAGATAGAGAGAAAGGAACGGGTGATGAGAACTAAGAGACGAAGAAAGCTCGGGAATCTCGTTCTGTTAACGTGAGAGACGAGTTGTGGCGGGTGGGATGAAAGATAACGAGTGCTAGTTTGTGTATTTGAAAGAGCGGGGGAGAGAGAGAGAGGTATGAAAGACGGAATAATGAGGAGGGAGACGGAAAGAGGAGGCTCGAGAGAGACGAGCAGAGGAGATGCAGGAGAAGCATCTTTAATGCAGATTGCGATGCAGATGCTCGGCTTTGAGGTGTGAACCGGTAGGATGATACGGACTGGTCACACAGCACAGCCTCCTTTGGCCTGGAGTGCCCTCAAATAACAAGTGTAATGCAACCACAAATATAACACAGCCAGGTCAAGCCATATCTGAAGCATTGATAAAGAGGATAAAGCCTGTGCTCACTCTGATGATCCTCACAGATCACTGTGCACAACCTGCTCAGCATCACAGACACAGACGGCAAACAGACACAGTCACTGGTGGACATAACGTTTCCCTCAAGTGTTGGTAGAAAGAACAAACAGATCCTACGAGATGCTACGCTAACCTGCTAAACATCAGGATGGTAATGTTGTCGATGTGATGTGATGCTAAAAGCCGACGCTAAGCTGCTGCTATAAACTCACAGTCGTGTTAATGTTAAATAAGGAACGTTAAGCCTGCGATCGACACACAGAGTGAAATCGATTGATGTGGTAAATCACATCCCAAAAAACAAACAAACAAACAAACAAACAAACAAACAAAACAAAGATTTATAACCAAATATATTTGACGATAATATAAATATATTAAACAAGGAACAACGCCAGCTTCTATTTCCAGAGGAAAGTGCTCCGTTTATTTCTGTCTGTTTACGTGGAAAATCACATAATAAACGCCAAATATATTCACCTGAAGAAATATGTTGCTACCTGAACTGTATGAGTCAATATTTACTTCAGCAATCATTTTGTTACTTCTGATAATTAATCAATCAGAATCTCGATTAAAACATGAAAAGGCTCAGATATGTGTATTTGTATTATTTATTAAGTATATTTGCTTTATCTTCTTCCTCTATTGTATTTCTTTGAGTTTGAGGTTTTGTTTTAACTGAGTTTCTTCTACAGAGAATAACTTCGAGCTTCAAAGGATCCAGCAGTAATGAGTGAAGGGTCAAAGCTTGTCTAGAAGTATAAAATATTAAAAATATAAACACAAATAGTCTCAAAACACACAGAGGGAGAGCGATTGTTTCTGGCAGTAGATAAGAAAATATGTTGGATGTGGTTTAGATAAGTTTTGAGCCTGTTGCAGATGGGAATGAGTCAGCTTTTCTGTCTGAAATAGAAAAGTCAGCGAGTCCAGAACCCGGCAGGACAGAAGAGCTCGAGAAACCCACACCAACATTTTCTGAACATGATCAGGATCATGTGTGAAGCTGCTGCTGCTGCTGCTGCACCAGATGTTTAAAATTAATGCCGTTACGTAACTTAAAAGTTTCAACATGGACATGTCTGAAATCACAACGCAATAATAATGTTCGACTACGTGTTTCAGTTTATTGCCAAATATCTGCGAGCACCTGCGTGCTGCTAAATTGTTCTCAAATCTTCTTTAGGATCAATAAATAAAGTCTTTATTGATCAGTGGTCATGATCACGTGGAATTAAATATGATTTGGGAACAATTGTGCAGCTTTACTCTCTTTTTCTTTTAGCCAATTATTTTTTTAAAGAAAGAAAAGTTCAGTTTTTCACTTTTAACGAGAACATGTTCTTGTTTTAATGAGATCCGTTTCATGTTATTTGAAGATATTTTTCATGTCATGACATACTTTTCTTGTTATTACTAAATTACTGTGAAATGGCAGGTTTTTACAACAACAACACATCACTTCGGTTTGTTGCATAAAAAAAATAAAAAAACAAAAAACATGAAATAATTTGTGTTTAGAACGACACACTGACTTAACATGACAAACAATTAGGAACAAAGGACTGAATGTGACGCTAACGCAGAAGTCTGAAACAACCAAATCTATAATGAATTCAGGGAAAAGGTTTTATCGCGGAGGTTATTAGTATTATTATTATTATTATTATTATTATTGTTCCTCTGAGGACAGATTTCTGTACATTTATTGTAGTTGGTGAACAAAGTGTCTGATTGTGATTGTAATTACTCAATTAGCTCTGCAGCAGCAGCAATTACAGCGAGTGTGTCGTTCTGCTTGAATACACAAAGATGCTGAATGCACAGAGCGATAATAAAAAGACAATATACATGACTGTTTCGCTACTTCAGATTCACAATTGTGATTCAAATATCATTCATATATATATATCTGACATACAGCGATAACCTCAGTGGTTTAGTATTATTAGTGTTATAACATGTATGTTTAGACTCAGCTGATGACGAATATATATTAATATCAGAAACTGATATCACAAGAATAAGTAGGACAGCCCTGCTCACACATTAACCAGAGAAGAGAAGAGTTGATATAATGTAAAGATGGTAGTAATTATCTTCTTTTTCTTTTTCCTCTTTTATTCCTTCACGCCTCTTTGTTTTTTCATTCCTGCGATGAAACAAACAGCTTGTGGCGAAAACGAAAAGTGCAATTTGAGCCAATAGATTGGAGGCTCGAAACCACGACAACGAAAAAGGCCTCGGCTCCGGATCCGGGGTGCATTTATTAATTGAAAACTTTTTCAATTATCTGTAAAGCGCTCGCTTTATAGTCTGGCTGCAGAGAGAGAGAGAGAGAGAGAGAGAGAGAGAGAGAGAGAGAGAGAGAGGGAGAGAGAGAGAGAGAGAGACACAGAGAGAGAGACACAGAGAGAGAGAGAGAGAGAGAGAGAGAGAGAGAGAGACACAGAGAGAGAGAGAGAGAGAGAGAGAGAGAGAGAGAGCAATATGGCCAAAGGCTTTTTACTTTTAAAGCAATCCAACTGGCTTCATCATTCTTCAGTGACACATGATGAATCAAAAGCAGGAAATAATTGAATCCAATCTAAATATCAAACTGACCCTCATCTTGAAATATGTGTTACCTTTGTTGCAGTAATTGCATTTAATTAAAACAGATTAACTGCTGCTCCATGTGCTCCATTTAAATCTGGAATCTACCAGAGGAGTCGATTGATCGATCACGACGTGTGTTTTCACTGCGTTTCAAACATGACAACACAAACACACACACACACACACACACACACACACACACCAACCAATATGAGTAAATGAATCAACAACAGCAACAGGGTCACGAGTAAACAACAGGAGTCACAATCAATCTGTCTGGTATACCGTGCGTTGTGGGGAAGATGTATGAAACAGACAGAAACGCTTTAATAAATCCTTCACAACCTGCCTGCCTCAGTGCCTGTGTGAGATTCTGTAAATCCCTCCTGAGCTTTGACCTTCTTCAGGTCATCAGCTTCATCAAAAACAGACTTTGCTTTCTCTCAGTTGAAATGTGAAAGATGTGATGCTAATTCAACCCGAGTCGGTGCTCGTTTTTATTATAAAAAATAAAATAAAAATCTCAGTTTGTGGACACCGGATCTCACCGTCAGTCAAGTCGGGGTGCAAAGTTAGTATCACAGGACCTGTCTCTATTTTACTGCGTCCGTGACGAAGCGGTACTCTGACTGTTAAAGCTGCAGCCTGCGGTTGGATTATGATGCCTGATAAACCAGGTAGTTGCACGGTAGGTGAGTTTATAGTGTTTCTATTGTAGAGTGAACATAAATCATCATGTTTTATTGACCTAAAAGATAAATCAATAAACCCAAAAACATAGAAAGAGCAGCGTTTGCATGAAATATGACTCATTATTATTGTGAATATTGCCAAATATTCTTTTTAAATTATATCTATCATTGCAATTAGTTACTTAATATATATAATAATAATTTTTTATAATGTAAGTAAACATTCAACATTGGTAACTGGTAAACGGTATTTTTAAATGTGTTGGTTTTTATTTTGTTTCTCGTTAATGTTTTCTGATTTATTTGATATTTGTTGTAGATTGAACTCGTTTCATATTTCAAACTGTGACATGTTTTGTCGGGTTTCCAACAACAATTATTATTATGTATCAGTAACAGAAATTGAGTCATAAAGCACCAACGGCATCAGCGGCGTTGATAAATAACTTGTGTAGATATGTCATAATATATTCTATTCTTGTACAGACCTTCAGATACTCTCAAGATAACCAACACGAGAACCAAATATCTTCTTCTTTTGGCCACAGGCAGAAAAACTCCTGAAAAACAACAACACTATTCGGATCTTTTACTGCATCTCGAGGAAGATCAGCTTTGACAGATAAGAGCCACGTAAAGAAATGTGAGCCAGTGAGGAAAAAGCCTCCTGCAGCACTGATTCTTTCCACTCTGTGTGAACGTGTGAATTTGTGCGTCTCCTCTAGTCTAGTCCTCCTCTAGTCTTCTGTCTCCGACTCCTCTTATGTTGTCACAGGGTCACGGTGCATAAAAATCACTGGAGGAGTGATGAGCTGATACAAATCGTGATATAAATGTGCATGAAATTATGCTAATTGCCACTGCAGAATGTCATCACGTGTGGGACTGAGATGCAAATACACACATTTATACACACACACACACACACACATAACTCACACACATATAATATATGCAATAAAATCCACACAGCTGTCGAGTTTGTTCCCTAAAGTAAAGACGCGTTTGTGCTCTTATACGAAACAAACACACAACCTTAAATCTCCCCGGCTGTCAAACCTGCAGCCTGCAGCAGTCTGCAAACCAAATTAATATATAATATATATTTTCCAGAAGTTGTTGGAACCAACCAAGATATGTTAGCTTTCCTGCTAGCCTTGTGTTGTCATGGCTACGGTTAGCTAGTAAACCAGGATGCACACATATAAATATATATATTTTCTCCCTCTGGACAAACAGCCGTCTGCTCATTTAGCAGCAGTCTCACTCTTAACGGGGAGGAAAATACCACGGCAACCGAATATGTGGCTGGTCATCGGCGCCGACCTGTCGGGTGGAAACGGAGGCTTCATGCTGTGATGTGTTCAGTTGTGATGAGGACGAAGCAAACAGGAGCATAAAAGTAACGCAGCCTGACACCTGCACAAGGATTCAGCTCATCTGAATGTCAGGAAGCACTGACGGGAGTTTCAGCCTGAAATCAGACACCTACTGTCTCATTTGACACAATTTCCTAAGAAGCTGTTTATATATATATATATATATATATATATATATAAAAAGGAAATTGCAGGTAATTGAGGTGTTTGCTAAGAAAAGTAATACCACTTTCACAGGCTGAATACGCTGCAGTTTGCAGCTATTGAAGAGCAATTTTTAGGTGTTTCTGTTCCACAAAAAAATAAAATTTAAAATGAAACTGAAACTAAAAAGCTACGACTCACAATTTATTAAAAATACATTTAAAAAAAACAAAAAAAACAACCTTGAGTCTTTGAGTTGGTTATTTTGTTGTCGATTGAGGTTAATATTATCTGATGCTGTCATCAATATAAATACTTTTAAATATACATTTGACGTATTTCATCTGTTACATGGTGAGCCTTCAAGTCTCATCCTGTCATTCTCAGTTTCAGCTGCTATCCAACACTACAGGCCTATAAAACAATAATAATAATAATAATAATAATAAAACACCTGTCATAACTTCTGTAATGATGTATTCAGTCACAAAGCTTGATTTTGATGGAAAGAATAGAGAAAAACAAACTTATTTCCATTCAGTTTCCCTGAATTTAGTCACAGTCGCTCATCCATCTGTAAAATATGTTTTATGGCCATGAAAAAGTATCATTAACATTTTAAAATTATAATAAATGGTTAAAAACACGACTACGTGCCCGGTGGATGCCTGGATAAATGTTTCTCTGCCCGTCTCACAGTCAGATAACGTTTATTCTGTCGCGTTGTAGTAAAAACTACTACAGGACATGTATGCTTTTCTTCCAGTGTTTTTACTCCTGCTGAAACCTTTTTAAACCTCAGCTGTATGAAAACAGATCTATATCACAAAGTTTATCCAGGTTTGAGTGAAGTCAGAGCTGAAGCATCTTCAAGGATCGGGCTGTCAAGGCCATCTATATAAACTCTTCAAATCCAGTCGCTTTAAAGGATTTTCAACTTTTCACTTCTACTTTCAGATTTTGATTTGACTTTCTACGTCTCTTCAACATTTAGAGACAACTAAAGCAACATTGATCCCAAAACCGATAAAGTGATGCACATAAAGTCATAATTGTTTCCTGCACAAAGAGACGTTTGATTTAGACGAGAATAAAGAGAGTTTAAGATCATCTGGACGGGAGGAAATAAGAGCCTCATTGACTTTTCCCCAAAAAGCAGAAGCGCTTAAAAATTGGCTTTATTGGAGAAATGAAGAAAACAGGCCCAATATAAGTGCCTTTGTCTGGACATTATTGTTAAGGTCACCAACAGAGACGAGGTTCAGCCTCTCTGGCTTGCAGCATTATATCAGCTGATACAGCGCCACATTCATTTTGAATCAATTTAAACCTCTCTACAATCCCAGTGTGTGTAAGTGACTTGAAATTTTCAGTTTTAGTTTGAAATAAGAAGAATAGACGATGAGCTGAACACCTCTCAGACCGCAGAGCTTAGTGAACACGAGAGTCCTGACAGACGGTTGAAACAAGGATGAATAATACATATAATCCAGCTTCACTGGCAGTTAGACGCACTGGATTTCTGCTTCTTTTTTTATTTTAAATATGTTATTTTAACATAAGCAGGCAGCAAATGTGGATCTGCTAAATTCTTCCCTCTCAGCGGACAAACTCGGCTACG
Organism: Pampus argenteus; assembly: GCA_036937835.1. Taxonomy (NCBI): domain Eukaryota; kingdom Metazoa; phylum Chordata; class Actinopteri; order Scombriformes; family Stromateidae; genus Pampus; species Pampus argenteus. The sequence goes on from CM072879.1 coordinate 18,173,161, forward strand.
AGCTGGGAAACACAGTGAAGCATTTAGCAGCTAAAGAGACGAATATTTCCATGAGGAGTCAGCAGAGACCCAAAAGCAGACAGACTGAATGAATAATACTGTAACTTCATCCCTGCTGGATGTATAAATAAACAGCAGTTTACTCACAGGTTCGCCTTATTAAACTGAAGCACTTGAAAGGTGAAAAAAATATGTCAATGCTGCGAAATCAGGAACTGTAGGTTTTATTTCCCTCCTGCAGCTGTCGGGTTTTTATGATTAAAAATTATGATTCGGTTGAATAAAAAAAACACACGTTCTCATTGAGAATGAGAAGATGTGTGAAGACTGAAAGTTGAACCAGCTTGAAGTTGCTTTTCGCTCCGAGCGTCTAATATCGCTGCAGACGGGTTCAAACCGACGTTAGTTGAAACTCTGATGTGTCTCGTACAGATGCTGAATTGCACCTTTGTACGTCGGGATCTGACGTCTGAAGGGAGCGACAAAGCGCCGGCGGGTCTACGACCTTCTAGAGGATAAGTATTAGCTACACATTTGAAATGAAATATCCTGAACCGAAACAAAAACCACGATGACCTCTTCTAACCAGCGTCGGGACGAGGAAACTTCATCCACATCTGCTGGAGCCTCAGCTGGTCTGGCAGAGGCTTCGGCTTTAACTGGATTAACAACAAAAGCCGAGCTCAATAACTAATAGGCCGCTTCTTCCTCCTCTCTGTTCCTCCTTTCTCTTCTCTCTGCTCCCCTCCATCCTCTCCCCTCTCTCTCCTTCCTTTCAGAGTGAAGCAGAGAGATAATGCTGAACACTTTCATGCCTCCTGCTGAATTAAACATGGGGAGAACAGCTTGTACTGGGTGCTAAAGCTGAAGCAAAAGAGAAAGAAAGAAAGGAGGATATATACAAGTCCGCCTCTGCACAGGAGTCCTTGGAGTGCTGCTGGAGAACATTTCTTTACAATTAGGAAGATCTGTTGCTGATAGGCTGAACAGGACAGGCTTTTTTTAACACTAATTGGCTGGTTTGAAAAGGACTGTCAGTCGTTGTTGGTTGTGAAGTGGCCAATAGCCAAGCGGTGCAGTGGCATAGCACTAAAAAAAATAGAAAATAATAAATTAATAATACTCCTGTGAGGCTTCCTTCTTCCCACCTCCAGCTTTTATTGTCGGAGCTGTAAATCCCATCTTGCCAATCTCTTATTCCTTTCACACGCTCGCTGTCATCTTTATGCTGCAGCCAACCGATTGGGCCCCACAAGTAACAGATCTGCTCGTCTCTCCACTCCACACTCAGTGGTGAATAAATGACAGTGTCTCAATGAATAAATAAATAAATAAATAAAGAAAAAAAAACCCAGTGATGCCTTTTTAATTTCTCAGCAGGCGCTCAGGTTTCAGTTTCTCCAGATTTCTGTGATCTAAGAAGAAAAACTCTCCCTTTCTCCCGGCCTGTTTGGTATTCCCCAGACGGAGCGCCCAGCTACCACCCTCATCCTCCGTCCTCCGTCCTCTTTCCCTCTGACAGAGCCAAGTGACCTGTTACAGCGTCCTCTGCTTAGCATGGACGCCACACATTCACAGCAGCAAGGACGAGACGTTGCAGGGGTTGTGTTCAGGACTGCAACCTCCCAGAGCGCACGCTGCATGAGGCGGCCGGCAGGCTACAGATCAGACAGGGGCGCTTGTAACGAGCACGACCCCATTTTCAACTCACCGGACAGGCTAGTGTCTCACTCACTGCAGAAAAAAGGGTTTTTAAAGAAAGTGATATCTTACTTTATGACGAATTAATCTGTTGAGCATTTGAATTATATCATTAGATTTGTTTCAAGGCTGCATTTTGATCTGATTTTTTAATCCAACATCACATTTCTTATAATTTACAAACTTTTTCACTTGTTTATGGATTATTTTTTTTTATTTTTTTCAACTCTTCGGTGGTGACACGTGTTATATAACAGGTAGCTTCCAGGTGTGATTGTGTACGAGTGTTGAATAAAAAGGCTGTTGCTGTGAAAACTGTGCCGGTTAGAGGCAGAGATGTGGGCGTCTGCTGGTATTTATAGGCTGATAACATGGATCTTCTTAATTAATTACCAGTTTTTCCCACAGAGAATTATTTCTGAATGTTTTTTTTTATTTTTTTTATTAATTTATTTATTTATTGAAAATGGGTTGTGCAAAACAAAAGTTATGACTGATGATGAGTTTTCTCACTAAGAGTACATGCATGCCACAAGACTCTGGGACTAATTAGGCGCCAAACTTGCGCTCACAGTAACGTGTTAAGAATCACGGCGCTGCGAGAAACCCCCCCGAGGAAAGATGTGCTGATGAGGCATTCAGGGACCAAATGGAGGCTAAACGTTTTGGGAGCGAGATCGTAGACTGGAGGCCTTCAACCGTATATTTGACTCTAAATAATGAAAGTCTGAATCGTGGCGCATGCATAAACCCTTCGGAGTTATAAAAACACACAATATTTTACTGTAGCGCGTCGATACAATAAACAAGTCCGACTACATGTGACACGTGTGGCAACACAAGTTACAGCATGGATGTATTTACTCAGATTAATTGGCAACGTGTCCAAACACATTGTGAGTTATGAAATTAAATTATTGTAACATATAGCAGATATAACTCGGACTCTTTTACAGGATAACAGATTGCACGGTGCGTTCAATGTTCAATAACAAGCAGCGACGAGGGACACACACACACACACACACACACACACACACACACACACACACACACACACCTTCAACCCACAGAACATCAGCACAGTAGTTACAGTAAATGTTGACTAATCTTAATTATTATCACGATGTCTTCTTATATCGTAGAGAATATCCCGACCTTCATCATCACACCCTCGTCATCGTAAATATTAGTTGTATAGACATTTACTACACCTCCATGATAACGTATGTATGTAATTATATAAAAACTGTTAATACCGTACACGCTTTTTTATTTGATTCAACTTTACTTCAAAATGACTCCGGCTACCGACGTTGAACACACACACACACACACACACACACACACACAATCTGAACACAGTGTGTGTACTCAGTAAGTGTGTGGTTGTAATGTGATATAGTGGGGCTTTAAAGCAGAGGATGTGCTCAGTTCAGCTGCTGGAGCATGTAGCACCGGTATCTTCTATAACTCTTCATCTGTGGTTTTTGCTCATCAGGTTTTTGTTTTTTCTTCTTCTTCTATCTTTTGGCCAGCTGTCTTCTTCTTCTTCTATGATTTCCCTGCTCAGAGCTTCTACGTGTCACCTCGCAGCCACTTAATTTATTTTTAAAAAAAATCTATTTGTTGCTAAAAAAGACATGATGAGTGAAAATTAATAAGGCAAATGTGTTGTAGAAACATTAAAATGTGTCCCGGTACATTAAATACGAGTGAAACCCTCCAAACCACTCAGCAGATGCCTCACTTATTTAAAATAAAAAAAGTTCAGTATGATTTGTAGTTCTGCAGCGTACAAAGGAACAATGTTTGGGGATTTTATTTTAGACCGCTTTCACATCCTCTCTTGAGATGTGGCTTGGACCGTGTTCTTTCTGTCCAATCAGCATACAAAACATGCAATAATCCGGTATATAGCCAGAACATTCTGCGGTACACGGAAAATGAATACATGAAATGCAACGGCCTCAAACAAAGCCGGCGAATATTTTGCCTCGTTGAATGCGACCCAGATAGGAATACAAATACGAGTTATCCTCTTCTCCCTGCACACACAGTCATTGCGGCACTCATTTAAGCCGCCTATTACGTCAAATAAAGAGAGAGCAGAATGAGAAAGAGATGTAATGTGTGTGTGGGACAGAGTGGTAGGAAAAAGCATGAAAATGGTGCAGGATGCAAAGAAATGAGACGAAGAGGGAAACCGAGGCTGAGAAGAGACGGGAAGAAAGAGAAAGGAAGTCAGAGCACACCGTTTTTTGTTGTTTTTTTGTTTTTTTTTACACATTATATGAATCATTACCAACCCAACGTGGAACTGTGTGAAACCCCCCGAGGCGCCCAGTGCATCTTTTCAACACTATCACAACAACAACAACATCAAAAACAACAACAATAACAACAACAATAACAACTGTGCTATAGTGAGACGGCGCCCGATATATAGATGATGCACATCATTAACACCACAGTCAGCCACATATTAGCACAAACTGTGAAGTCTGTTATGTCACTCAGTTTAGTGGTCAAGAAACCAGGTGGTGTCACAGGGTGGAGCAGGAAGCCGAGAGTCACCGTCGGCCCGGAAACGAGGGATAAAGTCATCGACATCCATCATCCGCATGACGGGTTCGGCCGGCGCCTGCAGCACGACATCCACACAAGCTGTTTGGACAGTTTTAGTTGATGTTGAAGTATTTTCTCTTTTGTTTGTTTGTTTGTTTGTTTGTTTTGACACAGGAATAGTGGTTATGTTACTTCCGGCTTTGCAGATTATGTTTTTTTTATGAGATATATATATAAAATACAAACAATGGAGTCACTCGGCACATAATCATAATAACACACTTGCAAAGCTAAAGAAACGAGAACATAGCAATAAGCAGCGTCGCATTAAAAGTTGCTGTGGTTTTTGTTTGCTCTTTGCAACAACAAAAAAACAAAAAACAAAACAAGTCCTCCTTGTTTCTTCATGTTTGGCCGACACTGAATATAACTTGTCTCCATTATACAGTTAAACACAATCACATATTCAGCCGCAGGTTTCCCTTCATTAGCTTCAGACCAAACCTCTGTTTTAATCCTCTTTTTATTAAATTATACAGTCAGTGTCAAGCGGAGAGGATATACTTGATGGCATCGAGTCAGTCGGGTTGAATATTAAGCAGGTAGGCGTTTAGCTGATGGACGCGACGTTGATTTATTTGGCGGTGGAAGGCGTTGGCTCGGATGATCCTCGTCTTAAACCATCGCATCTCCTTCTCCTTTCCTGACCTCCCTACTCAGACATAGATGGCAGTCCGGGAAATAACCGAGCCGTCTCTCTGAGACTCCATGTCATCGTCGAGGTACACGTCCATTTCTTCCTCGTCGCCATGGCCTCGGCGGACGTGATACGTTGGCGGTAGCACGTCCCCACCTCCTCCGACGCCCCCGAACGTATCGTACCGCTCTTCGTCTTCTTCCATGCTGTCATCCAAGTCGAACTTCCTCCTCTCACCGTCGTCCAGCTCGGCGCTGAGCAGGATATCATGCGCGGAGGGGGCGGTGACAGTCGAGGCATGGTGGAGGTGATGATGGTGGTAGTCGTTGGCCTTTTCCGTTAGTGTCCCCGTGGCGTCGCAGCCCTCCCGGTACGTGTACATCGGCCCGTTGTTGTTTGCACCAGTCCCGTTCTTGCTATTGTTGCCAGAGCCACCGAAAAGCAGTCGGGCTTTGTTACCATAATCTGTGCCATTGCTGCCGCCGCTGCCTGTCGCTATGGAGTCCCCGCTGCTGGGGTAACCGCGCCTCTGTTGCCGGCGGCCACGGGTCAGGAGAACCGCAACGAGTGCAACAACCAATAGCAGGGCCAGGAGCGAGCCGATCACGGCGCCCGCCACGACGCCGGCACTGGACGGGTCCTCCAAGGCTTCTGCAGAGGGGATGGAGGGGTTTGAAGGAGGGATGGAAAAATGGGTGGAGGAAAAGAAAAAGGAAGGAATTGATGGCTGTCTTGCTCAGTTTTGGAGGAGGCAGAGGTATTCACAGTTCTTCTTGTATTGTAAGTGTGCTGTAGTGATAGTCTTCTTCTATGTGTGTTACAATCCTCTTACAAGTGTGTAGTAATGTTCTTCTCAGTGTAATCCCTCGGTGAGGGTGCAGTCAGTCATTGCTGGGATCAGGCTGAATGGGACTCATTCACTCTCCCCAAATAGCTCGTTGCATTGCATTCTGCAGACATTTTCCTCTATACACATGTCAGTCCAGCTGCTGGCACTTCAGTTTTTGTCGCCCCGCCCCCCTTTGACAGCCGGTGGGGGGGGGGCTTTACTACTGTAACGATCCTTTGTTTTATACTTCATGTTGGTGTGAGCCAAGTTTGCCTCTCCGCTCTTGTTTCAGTTGAAGACTGAAACAAAAAAGGAGAGACGGGAGTTTACAGCTAGAGCAAAAAAAAAACAAAAAAAAGAAGTTTGTTTTACGCCTCGTGCTGTCTCTGCCGTGGGTTCAAGGTATCGGCCCAGCAGAGACACACAAACAGACGTACACACACACTCACAGATATACAGGACGGACAGGCAGAGGGGTTATTTGAAGAGGGTCAGTGAAAACTAGCACACAGTCGCTTCTGGAAAGTGTCACAATGTTCAACATCCCTCAAGCTCTCTCATTTTTCCTTCTGCTTCTTTCCCAGCCTCCTAATTACCCACTCCTCATCCTCCTCATTCCTCTCTTATCGGCCAGCTAGCCAAGCCACAGGACCGAGCGATCGCCCGCTGTCAACTCAAGACCGAGTCCAGATCTCACTGATCGGAAGTACACAAAGGTAAAAGGTTCACACTGCGGAGAAAGACTCGTGCCAGGACATTTTTAAGAGGATTCTCTGCAGGAAGATCAGAGAGTCCTGGCTCAGATAGCGTAGGATTTGAACAAGCGGATTCACGCTGGGCTAAAAAGAAGAGAAAAGAAAGTGTCAAACCAAGCAAGAGGAAATGTTGAGCCTATACTGCAGGACAGCACAAGGCCAGCTAATGTTCCCCCCCCCCTGTGAATTGCATGCAGATTTTTTCTTTGAGGTGGAGCAAGGGCAGAACAGCAGGGAAATCTGACTCCCTTCCTGTTTTATGCAAATAACAGCAAGGATCTGCCAGCGCTCCTGGCAAACACAGCAGCGAACGCCAATCAAACAATCTGAGCTCAGCTGAAATGAGCACTTTGTGTGGGTCATGTGCCAGGGCAACACCACTGACGTCCAATGTGATTCCAGCAAAATCGCATTGGACGTCAAATAATGATCTGTATGCCGCTGACAAAATTGAGTTATGCTAACAAAATCAGAGCCTGGATGGAGATGTCTCTGATTCATACAAATTGTTCATTCTGAGGGTGTAGGAGAGGAAAAAAAGGGAGGAGATGAAAGAGGAGAAGAAGGGAGCGAGAGGAGAGAAAATGCTCTGGTCTCACATGGGGATGCAGGAGGGTTATGCCAGGGTGAGACAGACGGCTTGGGGGGAATGAGGCGGGACTCTTGGGACAGGATATGATGTCTAAATTAGGGGACAGTGCCTGGTGATATCCAATCGAAGTGACAGAAGGCATTAAGGGTGATGAATCCAACTTCTCCTGTCCTAGTTTTCACTCTCTGCAAACTTACTGCAAACACAGCATGTGGGCAAGAATGTTATTTACATTAATTATGACATTTATAATAAAAAATATTAGATAATATTAGAGTGAGAGACAGCTGGATAATGGCGTTTTTTTTGTGGAAGGTCTTCATTGGCTGTCTCTTATTCTGTATAAGCTACAGCTGTCATGGACATTTTTTCAATAAATCTTCAGTCACATGCAGGAGCAGCTCGATTTTCTCTCCAATTTGCCTTCAAAGTGCGACGCTGATTGATGATAACTGATATTTAAACAGAAATTATCTCGTGTGAAAGAACTTTATGTGTGACGACTGGAAAGTAACAGTGTCATTATAATTTTGTCATACTTTTATTACATACTGCATGTTGCTATCTTGGTCTATTATTCTGTACACACATATATTGCATGTCTTGATCTTCCTGTGGTTGTTTCCATTTTTTCCACCATTAAAGGGTTTATTATGGGATTTGAGTCGAGGGTCTACAGATAGAGGATGTATAAAGCCCCCCCTGAGGTGAATTTGTGATTAGTGATATTGGGCTATATGCAACGTTAACCAACGAGCCCCCTGTAACCGGGGTTTGTGATTGGCAGGATGTAAAATGGGATGGACCCCAGAGGACTTGACAGGGATGGTTGGGGTTAAGTTAAAAGTCTCCTGCAGCCTGAGATAAGAGGCGGTGGGTGTGCGTCCTCAATCACAAACACATTTAAACTACGACCATGTCAGTTTCACGTGGGTCAACTTTTAATACAACGTCAGAGCAACACGGATATCTTTTTTTTTTGTTGTTGCAGTTGAAATAAGAATAATGCGTAGATGTAAGATCAATGGTGCACAGGATCATCATAACACCACATGATCCTTTTAGAGTGAAAATATAAAGTGCATCTACGTATTAAAAAAAAAAAAAAATCAGACACAAGGTTTCTGCAGGCGCTCTCTGACATTGTTCATTACAATCTAAAACACTAATAGATCCTCGATCAGCTCTGACATATATATGCCAGATGCATGATCAACGTCAGTGTCAAAACCTCGTCAAACGCCCTGAGATGCTTCAGTAAACACTCTCCTGTGAACATATTTTGCCAAAAAAAAAAAAGAAAAAAGAAAAAAGCAGAGAGACTATCGTTAGCAAGAAAATAGGCCATGCTTGTCATCCTTATTTCTCATCAACAGCAGCAGCCTGCCTGCATTAGGACGCACGGTGATAAATGTCATAGAGAGAGGCAGGGGAGCTTATATCAGTCTCTGTATTAGTGTCATGTACATGGAGGAGATTAAGGAGGAGAGGGAGACACATGGAAACTATCCATCTCTACTCAGTTACATTCACTGCGGTAGGGATAATCTAAATGAGAAGATCTGGGGAGGCAAGGTAGATAAAAAAAGAGATTTAGAAGAGTAGAGTGAGATAGACAAAGATAGACAGAGAAGAAGAAAATAGTGGGATCTAAATAAAAATCTAAATAAACTTTAGTTGACTTCTCTCATTCTTCTCAGAAGTGAAATGAAGCCTGAAAACACGACGAGCTGTTTCTATATAATAAAACAGAGACGGTGGCTGCAAAAGATCCACGAGGGGAAGTTTCATTAAAAGCAGCTTCTGGTCAAGGACAAAACATCTTCATGAATATACTGCATCAAAAAAAGACAAAGACGAAGACAAAGACAAAGACGCCCACTCAGACAGATGAGCCGTCTGACTCCGAAGACTAAAGTATTAAATATAATATGCCTTCAGTTTTTGTTTTTTTATTGTATTGTATTTCATTTAGTAAAAACAGCTGAGAGCAGGTGGTGTTATGTGTTACTGAACAACATTTCCACTCTGAGCTTCTGATTCCTCATTGGAGGGTTTACAAAATGTCACAAAAGTTCCTTGAATAAATCAGTAATTACTATTATATATACAAAAAAAAAACAAAAAAAAGTAAAAAAAGCATTTTAATTTAGTCTTCAGTTCTTAACTGACCTGCAGAGCAGCTCGTTTCTAGGAAATCCAGGAAACTCCTCCACACAGTAATATCCAGTTTCAGCAAATTTAATTGTGATATTAAGATAAATATAAATCTAGTAGAAGAACAACGGCGGCATTCAAGTTTTACTAAATTAAGGTATTAAAAAACAACAACAATACGAATGTGCTGCCAGAAACTGAAAAATCAAATCCTGCAATAGAAAAAGTTAAATAAAGATAATTTATGTTATCTTCTATTTATAGTTATAGCTGTAGTTTTATTTAGCAACGCTGCAAATTCAGGAGAACGAACATCACGATCATGAAGACCGAAGAATACATCTCCATCTTTAACGCAGGTTTCATCATCTCGTTGTCCCCAAATCAAACGTGTGTGTGTGTGTGTGTGTGTGTGTGTGTGTGTGTATGTGTGCAGATGTGACTGACGTTGGGGGAGGTGAGGACGAGGCTAAATGTTTGTCATGGTAGGTTAATGGGACCCAGAGGCAACACCGGCTGGAAATCACAGATGTACAGTAGCACGAGTCGTCGAGGGCAACCGCTTCACTCTCACAGTAAGATGAAGCTGAACAATGTTTCTATGGATTTTTGACCAGATGCATTTTTTCTTTTAAGTCATCTTAAATATGATTTTAAGGAGAACATGTGTACTTTTCCCCTGAGCGGGCAGGTGGAAACAACAAGTCAGCAAGATGAAAGAGACACGAAGTCAAAGAGAATCATCAAAATATGACCAATAATAACAGCTGATGATGAGCACAGAGGCATCAAGGCATCCAGCACAGGGTCCCACTTAGTACTACTGCTAATACTACTGCTACTACTGATATATATGTATATATATATATATATACCCAGCTCTACGTATTGATGTACAGTGTTTTTTTCAAATTGAATTTCAAATTGAAATATAGCACATTACTGTGCATAAAAGACGTAATGATGCTACGTTTAATGGGGCTTAAAGTTTGCATAATAATTACTGCACTAATAGGAAGAACTTGATTCAGTATGTTACGTTCTTTCTATCTTCTCCACACACACACACACACACACACACACACACACACACACACACACACACACACACACACATACACACACTCACACACTTCATCTGCCCCACAAACAAAATCTTATACAACCCCCTTCTTGCATCCAACCACCGGTGTTTCCATGACGATCTCAATCATTTCCTCATGCATCCCCCTCGATGCCACAATAAGGGAGGAAATTTCCTGCTTAAATCATCTTCAATTCTGTGTCTTCATCACAAGTTCTAGTTACTACTTTTTATTTCTTGGTCTCTCTCGTCTCACTTTTCATCAGTGAGGAAATAATCAGAGAGCAAAAAAACACAACAAAAAAACAAAAACAAAACTGTAAACCACATAGAAGAGAGACAAGGGAGGGGAGAGACAGATAGATAGATGGGGTGAGGGAAAGTCAGAATTACTTCTTTAAGCATCTTGTTTTTGGCATTTCTCTTGGCCCGTGGAGCATCGCTGTGCTCTCTCTCCTCTGAGACTCTCAGGATTTTAAATGGATGCTTTCTGACACAGAGCAAGCAGATGGGATGAAAACTAAAGAGCACAGACAGATGGGAAGGAGACAGAGAGAGAGGGTGGATGTAGGGGGGTGTGCATAAAAGCAATGGCTGCATAGATGACGGATAGATGGAAGTGGAGACAAACGGATGGATTCATCGCTTCCAAACTCGCTGCCACCGTAAAGCTCATTCGAATTTACAAAATCAACACGCAGGAGTTTCATCTGCTTGCATGAGCACACATGCACATGCTCAGTCTTTCCCACTCTGTGGACCCCTGCAGGCGGTATGAACTTCAGGAGGTTCCCCGAGTGTCCTCCCCCACCACCACCACTACCTCTTCAAGCTCTACACCTATTTAGCATCCAGCTGCTGCAAACAGTCACACAAACAAACATTCAACAAATAACTCTGAAACACACACACACACACACACACACACACACTCCTGGCTCCGTTTCCAAGTGGAAAATACGACTTTTTTCCCCCTTTTACATATGATTATAATTATAAAGTAAATGTTAATTGCACCATCAGTGTTTCGATTGGTTCCCTCCTGCCACCAGGTAAAAGTAGCGCTCGATTTATGGCACAAAGGAAGCGTGTAAACCAAAAACAGAAACAGTCTCAGACAGAAAATATGTTTCAGCACACAAGTTACACAGAAATGACTGTACACACACAAATCCCGAAGCACCTTAACTTATACTTGACAAGCCTGTAGCAGCATTTAACGTGTGTGTCGGCACACAGCCAGAGCTTTTGGTCACTGTCCCGCTTTTTCTTTTTTTCGAGCACACACACTATATGACACACACACATCCCACTCTGGCACAGCACCACAGGAACGTAAAGGCCTGGGAGGGAATAAACTCCTGCCAAGAGTTTTACTGAGCACCGATTAACTGTACAGTTGTAAAACACACGCCATAAAAACACACTGCAAAGCTAGAAAATGGAAGGAACAGGGCTGGGTATTGATTCTGAGTACATGTACATCCACTGACTGCAGACAGATAAGTTGGGAGCTTGATATTAACTGCCTGCGGTGTACATTAGAGGGTAGAAACAGCTTTAGCTGTGCAGCGGGTGGCTATGATAGCAATAAAAAAAATAAAACTTTAACTTGTTATTTATTACGACTGGCCGAGTCCATGTGCTGCAAAGTGGAGGATCCTCAACTAAGAATTTATCTCGGAGATAATCAAGGTCAGTTCAAGCTTTTCAGTCAACTCAAATCACATCGATCTCGACAAGCCAGGAACAGAGATTGCTTCTAAACTACAGCAGCGGCTTATCTGTGTATCTGCTCGTATTGAAAGGGTCTCAAGCCCTGAAACAATTATATATTATATCATGTCTTCTGCATGATTATAGAGGCTAGCGTGACATCCTCGAGCAGCGGATAATTAGGTGCACCTCAGGGAAATGTGCGCGTCACGTATGACGAGGGCTGTGACCTTAAAAAGGTTCGGGAACCTCCGGATCGTTGTAACGCCGTCATGCTCGTACATTTCTTACAATTAGCCTTTAAATCTCATTACAGGAAGTACTCAAGTGGTACGTGCATGTTTTTTTTTTTTTGTTTTAAAGTCAGATTTAATCAAACACAGATTGCTACTTGCAAAATGAGCACTTACTACCTGCCGAGCCAGCAGGGTGGCCTGTGATTACAGAGGAAAAACCTGTAATATGAAGATGACAGGTTTGATAGCAGATCTTTGCTGAAGGATGCAATCACCCGTAGTTTGTTTTCACGTCCCAGAGCCAAGTTTACTTTGATACAGGTTTGTTTTTATTTTTTATATATATATATATATATGGTTAATTTATTTTCTCACTGCATGGTTACAAGAAAACCACAGATTGTAAACAAAAGACAAACTCAACCAGCGTGTTTACTGGACAGTTTCCATACGAGTGTTCATACGAGTGTTCATACAACCTTCAGGTCCTGAAGCTGGACTACACTGTGTTCTCTTAACAAGCTGCACCACATGACTCTGGAAAGAACAGACTTGTATTATTTTAGGGCTTTGGTTTTAGAGTTTTAATGGCACAGATTCAGCCAAAGCAATTGAACAGACGAAGTAAACATGTTACGGTTCAAATGAAGAACTCGTCCCACGTGTGGTGAGCTGCTGTATCCGTGGAAACAGTGAAGTTGCCTTGTGTTTAACTAAAACTATCCAGACACGTAAATCTTCTGACTCATGCCAAGTTACGTCTGAGATGATGTTTTTATTTGTTTGTTTTTATCGCCAGCGCTGCTTGAAACTTTGAACCAGCAAAGATGATAAAACAAATAGCTTTTGTCAGCCAGTCATGTCCACATGAAGAAGCATTTAATGCAAATGTGTGACTTACTCACGGCTGGCGTGAACGCGTCACTTTCACACACACACACACACACACACACACACACACACACACACACACACACACACGTGTTCACTACTGACTAGTTCACCGAGCCGTCGACTCGAGTGGGTTCAGCAGTTTAATGAACATTATTGATGGCGAGGCTGCAGCACTGCTGTGTAATTAGTGTGAAGTCTCACACCTACATGTCTGTGGCTTCATTAATTCAGTGCAGATTCTAACTAATATGCATGTGCATGAACACGCACACATACACACACGCATGCACACACACGCATGTATGAGCAAAAAGCACTCATGTGTCATTAATCCAAAACCCTGGTAAATGCTCTACCGTCTACATCCCGCTGAATGATGCATTAAATGTGTGTGTGTATTTACTGTATTTGTGCTCTTCTGATACTTAACTTCTGTGTGTGTGTGTGTGTGTGTGTGTGTGTGTGTGTGTGCGTACTGTCAAATATATTGTTATTCTTATTCTGCTTGGCTGAATGCAGGCCTCTGATTGGATCCAGACCTTGGCTGTTGATACTGATCAACAAAACCAGCTGAGTGAAAAACAGCCTCCCTCTCCCCTTTCTCTCTCTCTCCATCCCTCTTGCCCACTCTCACTCAATCCATCTCCCTCCCCTCCCTCCCCTCCCTCCTCACTGCTCCTTCCATCCACTTAAATAGGGCGGTTTGTGGTTGGGTGACTCATTTCGAGGCAAATCTGGACCATGGAAGAGAGGAGAGAGAGAAAGGCAAGGGGAGAGAGAAGAGGGTGAGGGGGTTAAAGAGGCCCAAGAGAGTAGAAAAAAAAATAGGGGGGAAGGGGAAGAGAGGGGTGCAGACAGAGAGGGAGGGGGATGAAAATGTGCTTGCGTGTCTGCTCATTTCAGATGGATCACTTGCATCCTTTCAAAGCAAAGAGGGGGAGGAAGAGGGAGGATGGGGGAGGATGGGGGAGCCAGGGAGGGGAAAAAACAGCAAACCCAGTGTGGACAGGATTAAGGCCACTCTCCAAAGCCACAGCTCTTTTTTTTTTTTTTTATCCAGCCCTCCGTTCCCTCTCTTCTCATCCTGCCTCCTTCATGAATGTGATCAAGAGCGTGAAAATGAAAAGCAAACATTAAGACGGCAATAATGCCCTCCGCACCGGATTCGCTTCATTCCTAAACCACATGTCGATGCCGTTTCCCCGACAATGACACCAATACTTCAGGAATGTGGCCATTATAATGTGCCAGCCTTGGCGTAATGCAGGCGCTGCTGTTTGAAAGGTTTACTGTATATATATATTTTTTTTTCCAGGGCAGAGGGTTAGCTTTAAACTCCCCCAAAGGGGTTCAAGAGAGTTGAAGGGAAGGTGAGCAGAGACGTGATGAAGGGACAGGTGCACCGTGGTGGTCCTGCTGCTCCTGTCACAACTCATGAAGGCAATTTAGGTACTTTAAAACTCTCACTGCCCAATTGCTGCAATTTGCACCAAAAATACTTCTTCTGCGGTCATAACCAGGTTAAACCTGAACTCACAGGCATTTATCGACATCATCTCTGATGGGAATAAACATCCGTACAGAGACACTTCTTATGACTCCACAACTTGCCTGAGATTCATCTGCTAACAGCTAATTCAGCAAACTTTTAATGGTGCCAATTTAACAGTAGACTGATTGCAGATTAATAAATCACAAAACAACTGTAATGAAAAATAATTATATAAAACAAGGGATGTAGTTGAAGAACAGATTAAAGATGTGTCAGATGCATTAAAAATGTCTGTTACATAGAAACGTGTCTGTAGTGGTTGCTAGTAGCAACAGAAGACTGTAAACAAGTAATCAGAAATATCAATTTACTGCTCAGTACAGACTTTATACTACGTTATCATGTAGAGGGGTTGTGAATTAAACATTGATGAAGTGATTCCAGGCACAGCACGACATAAAAACCAAAAACATCACTGAGGAAAGAAAATGAGAAAGAAAAGATATTTAGAAAAGATGAAATATCTTCCAAAGTGTTGTCAGAGGCTTCAGGCTCATTGAACGGCCTGGCAACAGGACAGAAATATTCCCTTTCTAACCAATCACAGGAAGTCTGGAGTTGGAGCACATGGCTGCCAATCAATGCGTGAACACCTCTCCTCTCGTACCAATACCGATACACATACCATTAGAGCAGCTAAGACATCATTATGACTAACTCACTGGCTAGCAAGCCTCCAATACCTGTAATTTAAGTCCTCTGTTCTAGTCCCCCGGGGGGAAATCAATACATCGAGTGCACATGATCACTATAGGATGCAGGTGAAGGACTGGGCGGAGCGCCACACAGCAGGAAGAGGGCGGGGAGGGAGGGCGGCGGCGGCGTGCTTCTCATACTTGCACTGGCTCGAGTCCCAGAAGTTGCATGTTGTAGCTTTAAGTGGTACATTACAATATTCTCTACGCTGTACGAAGCAACAGCGGTCATGGTAAATACAATAATGTGGAGCGAGACAACAGTAATTAGCAGCAATTATATCAATCAAACCGCACCGTGTCCCCTCGTTCACGTTGATTACAACGCCAGCAAACGGCAAAGTCAGTTATTTGTGTGACGGCGGCATCAGTCACGTCTACGCTCGCTGCCATTTTCCTGGCGCTGCTCCTCATGAACGTAGGCGAGGTCGGGTAGCACGCTACGACGTCGACATTCAGCTGATCAACTGTTCCTCTAACCGGTGGAAACAGTCACAGCCGTCTCTTTCTTCCCGTCTCCTAACCGACAAGATGCATCCAACCCCTCCTTCAGCTCTCCCTCAAATATCCAACCTCCTCCCCCTCCTCCCCCTCCTCCTCCCCTCCTCCTCTCTCTCCTCATTGATCAGCCCGTAGTGGATTAGTTACAGATTGTGATAGCCGTCTGACCCCGGCTGAACCCTGAACAAGCGCTGCTGGCTAATTGAAAGACGGCACACTGGTCTGCAGGATTAAAGACTTCTCTGTGTGGCTCATTATTAAATACATGCACACACACACACACAAATAAACACACACAAACACACACACACACACACATATGAATGAAGCAAGATGGGCGGTTTATCACGTTTATCAAGGTTTTTGGACGTGTCGGGGCAGAAGGTATTAGCCTGCAGTTACAACACTGAAATAAATAAGAAATGTGACTAAGCCTTCCACACAAATCAAATGTTTTCTGTGTGTGTGTGTGTGTGTGTTTAACTATGTATCTGTACCTGTGTGCAGGAGTAAACTGCATTTATTGCTGTGGCCTAGGGTCTTTAACACTAAAATGGAAAATAGCAGCAGAAGCGCAGAGGTAATCACGGGCCGCTCCCTCGGCAAGCTTCAGCTGCAGGTAACACGCCTAACATCTGACCCTGCGAGTCCAGTGAAGAATGAGCCTGAGCACACGCTAACGCCGAACAGACCTAAAACTGAATAAATCAGGCAGCACATGCGAATATGAGACGTGTACAGTGTGCGTTTGTACCAAATGATAAAATATATGTGATGAATGTACGAATCTACACAGGACATAGTTCATATTTGATGTATGAACTATTACACTTACAGTAATTCTGCCTGGAGCCAGACAGCTGAAGAAGTTGGAGAGCAGAGTCAGAAAACCACAACTTCTGAAACGTGAGCCATGAAGGAAGAACTGGAAAGAAGCCCGGAGGAGGAGGAGGAGGAGGAGGAGGAGGACGCAGAACATGACGAGTCCATGTGTAAGCGCGCGCTCGTTGGCGTGTTCACAGGTCACGCACACGCCAACGTCTCCCTGATTGAAACCAGCAGTGCCTCGGCTCAGCTCGCCTCCATCGGTGAGCTCACCCCGTTTTCTTCTGACTGGTGCAGTTAAAGGAAAAGTCTTGAAACGCTCGACTGCATCAATCCGCACCGGCCCGAGACGTAAAATATTTAGATAAGGAGCGTCGAGAAATGAGTACCTCTCTTTTTAAAATATTTAGACAATATACCACACACCACTCATCCTCTCCAACCCCTCTGTTCCTGCTCTGACTCTGCTCTGACTCTGCTGGCAGGTGAAGATGCGTATATGTCAAGGTTGGTCGAATACACAAGAAAACACGACGTGGGAGAAGTGGGCGAACCTTCGGTGTGTCCTCCACACACTCCTCACTGCTCATTTCCAAACTGTTTTTATGCAACAAAGACCTCCTCGTGGTCAATTCAGTGCTTCAAATTGAAATAAAAGCAAGAAAGCTCTTAATATCTCACCATGAGCTTCAAAATGCTCCATTTACTACCAGCAGGGCAAAGTAATCAATCAGCGTCTTAATCAATCAAACAAAAAAACAACAACAACTCTTTACTATCTTAGTAGGATGGATGTTTTTCTTCTTCTGATGAAGACCTTTAGACGTATTTTACTTTCATTCTTTGTCTCTGGTAGCGCAACAGTCTTGAAGGACAAAAAAAACAACACAAAAAAACCCCGAACTGCCGTCGGCTGACAGTTTAACACCAACGTTTGGCTCACATCCCAGAACATAATGTAGCACCGAGTCTTGGTAGAAATACCCAGACGTTATTCTGCCTCCTGTTCCTCAGCGTTCACCTCTTGAACTCTATTTTTGTTCATTTCCTGCTAATCAAAAGCCCTAATCCCCTCTGTTACGTCTGCTAATTCGTTCATGTGCCACACAGTCACTTTTCTAAATTCAGAGCCATTATGCTCTCTGGAAGTATTTTGTATTTTAAGATAATTATAGGCCTAATCCTAATTACTAAGGGTGTCAATTATGTACCTACCACATATAATACATTCACCCCAAAATATCCACCTACTACAATCTACTTTTAATTAGCTTTGCTTTAATTATAGTCCGACTCCAATGACGGCAGAATAAGACGCTCGCTCGTGTTTCTCAGGTGCATTTGAGAGATTCAAACGCCACAAACGATGAGATGAGCAACAGACAACAGAAATACTGGAGGTCGTGCAGACGGGTACACTCATTCACACAGGCTGGTGCTATAACTGAACCACTGACCTTTTAATAATGAGACCTTTCTTCTCCCCACTGAGCCTCCTTCCAACACACATACTCCACCTCTCCTGCCGGTTGGTGCCACCTAATATTAAAGAACTGCCAATAACACACCTTAACGCCAAATATGCATTTAGCACTGACACAGTTACACTTTTAAATCATCAATCTCTAGTTAGTTTGTGATTATAGCGTGACCGAGAATACATATTATATATTTCCTCTTATTGTATTGTTTATTTACATTTTGATTCAAATATACAAAAAAGGTTTGCACCAAAATTAGAATAAACACTTATATTTTTGACAAAGGGATATTTCACTCCCACCCGTTTGTATAAAAAGCGACACCCTGCTGAGCCGAAGCAGCTTCTGCGTTGCATTAGAGGATAATTAGCTTCTGTGTCGCATGCTATTTTTTTTGGTAACTGCAAGGGAGCAGATAATTGCATATTAGAGCGTTATGATTTACCAAATCGGATTTTTTTTTTTTTCAATAGTCCACAGACTATTGAAAGATTGCCTGCTTACATACTGCAAGTATTTACTACCAATGCACGATAGATCAATGATCACATGAAGCTGTGAACGTGTGAATAACCAGTTTACTTTCTCTGCTGCCTTCCTGTTCTATAGATGCTTTTGCTATTCCTTCAAAAATGAAATAAATAAAAAAAATCTGCAGGACACACCACTAAAAAAACCCTCCTGGGACATGTGACTACATACTTTTGCGACAGATGATGATTTTGTTTTGCAAATCCTAGACAAGAGTAGCCCACTGTAAGAAAATCTCCATCATTCGTCTGGGTTCGTAAAATTCACCCTGCGCCCCGTTTGTCTGCGTTCATGCTTTCGGCTGCAGCGAGTCGTTAGAAAAAAAGCAGCCTGTGATTATTACAAACTACTGATGTTTTCTGATCAGCCTTTAAATGCAATAATCTGTTACTCTAACCGGAGCTGCTGGATCGTACGTCATTGTCTCAGCAGCACTTTAAACAACACAAGCCCTCGAATTGTTGAAAAGAGCAGACAGGAGGAGTGACTATATGAATATGAAGAAGGGAAAAGCAGCATGCATGCATTAATGTCTGTTTCAGCTACTGATCATGAAGGAAATCTGTTGCGTCTCTATTTCTGAGCAACAGACACCAGCTGATGATGTTGTGGTTGAATACTGATTGTTTGGTCGGTTATTAAACACAATAAAATGAATTATGTTCAGACATTAAAGAACAAGTTTCTAAGTCTGTTAAGACCGGACGCAGGAGACACCAGGAGGCACTGATGACTGACACGATGCTACAACGTCTGACAAGCTGCCTGAAAACAAAAATATGGCTGGTATTTACCCATAATGCAACTGGAGCAAACAGCCTGTGAGTACTGTAGGGGGTCAGCTCCTCGCGTGGCAACAATCACACGATCATTTTCCACAGCTGCTCGATTAATATAAAACCACCACTGATTGCTGCGGGTCAGTCTCTTTCCGCTGAACGAGCTCTGATCATAAAATACAAATACAGCAGAAATACACACACACACACACACACACAACAAGCCTCGAACCCGCGGCGGTAATCTGTTGACTGGAAGGTCATCCTGCTGTGAGACAGATAGAGAAATAGACTGAAGTTACTGCTGCCGGGCACCTGGTGATACTGAGGTGAGATATAAGCCTCCCCCACCTCAAATCAAGCTCTACTTCTCACCCCCCACACCCCCCCATGTGTGTATGTGTGTTAGTGTATTCCCACCAGGTCTGCGTGTGTGATAAGCCACAGCCTGGAGGCTCTTATCTCCCTGACAGACGTAACCCCTGCATGGCTGCTGCCCCAACGGTCACACCAAGGTGGCAGCAGCTGAGAGAGAGAGAGAGGGAGACAGAGAGAGAGAGACAGAGAGAGAGAGAGAAGAGAGAGAGAGAGAGAGAGAGAGAGAGAGACAGAGAGAGAAAAGAGAGAGAGAAAAGAGAGAGAGAGAGAGAGAGAGAGACAGAGAGAGAGAGAGAGAGAGAGACACCATCACACTTTTCGGTTCTTATTTTTTGGGATGAACTTCACTGTGGAAATGAAACTTATCTCGGTGTTTCTGCCAAGTTTCACCAGAGCTGTCAGACAACTGATATGAGATCAGTAATTATGCAGACTGAGAGTCACATTCAAATTAAAAAGGATTTCCACACCATGGAAATTATATGTGGTATTATTAAAAGTATTCAACACAACAGTTTATCTTTTTTTGTTTCTTGAGCTCATCGTGTACGAGTGGAAAGAGATAAAAGTCATAACTGATAAGATTGTCCTCAGACTCTGCAACAATCTGCCCTTCAACCCGTCCCGTCATATCAAATATGAAACAGAGCAACTTTGACAAAATTACAGAAAGTATGATTTGATCTCGTCCTACGCAGCCTGGCTGGATCCTTCATCTGCAGCACGGTGCTCTCAGACGTTTGGACCCTACTGTATATACGACGGATCTGTCACACTTTAAAGATTATCCATAAAGCATTTGACACTTCTGAGCTGCATCATCCCACCGCAGCGTCGCATTTTAACAAGACACCAATGAAAACCCATTTCCCTGTGACTTGTTGAAGTTTAATACATCGTTATGTCAGCTGTTCCTGTGTGGAGTTAATAATAATCACACGCAGATACAACACGCTGCGTTGCCACGGCGCTCTGACAACACTGTTTGTTTCAGCAGCTTCGGAGGAACTAATGAAAGCCAAACAGCTTTGATCAATCACAGCTGTATGATCGCTGCTGGTTGAACACTGGTAGTAATAATAAATAATAATAAATAATAATAAATAATAATAATAATAATAATAATAATAATACGGTAATGACAAAGGATTTAAATAAACAGCATTTTCTATCCAAAGTGTGTTATAATTCAATTAAAAAAACTAATTCAATATCGTTTTTTTTTTCGATTATGTTGGATGTTTGAAGGAAGAACTAAAGATACTAAAACATGGAAAAAACATTAGATAAAAAACACATTTTCTGTATATTACATGATAACACGTGAGAGCTACAGGAAAAGCCACTCTGCTCTGCACCGCTGTGTTTTACATTCATTATTATTGCACAGCATCTCAGAGGGGTTTGTTGTGTTCACGCCAAGAAAACAACAACAACAACGCGTCACAATACTTGTGTTATTGTGTAGCTAGTCATACTCTAATGGAAAACCCCGACTTCTCCTCACCTTTTACCTGGATTAATCTTTCCAATATAATACACAGGTACAACTCCTCTGCTACTCCACAGCCGTGTGTGTGTGTGTGTGTGTGTGTGTGTGTGTGTATCTGCATACTGTATGTGTGTTTCATTAAGCCTGCACAGAGGTTAGCCTGAGGTTTATGTCCGAGAGAGTCAGTGCCAGCGTTTTCCCCCATGGCTAGATCATCTGATTATTTTATGCACAGAGCTACATGGTCCAATTTGTCTGTGTGTGCATGTGTGAAACATAGTGTGTGTGTGTGTGTGTGTGTGTGTGTGTGTGCGTCTACAAAGTGAGTATGAGTCCTTCCAGTGGACAGCTATCTCGCTTGCCGCAGGCAATCCAGGAAATGCTTCTCCACTGGTCCCCTCAGATGTGACTTTGTGTGTGTGTGTGTCTCTGTGTGTGTGCGTGTCTGTGTGTGTGTGTGTATTAACGTCAACAACAGCCCCCAGCCCAGTGCCAGCTGGACTCCCCCATGAAAGGACTAGATGTATGGAGGGAGGGTAGAGGACAGAGGGGGTCACAGCCTTCTGCCAGCTCGCTCTTTTAAACGGGACTAGAAGTCATCAGAGTTTTTAGAGGACTTCCCGTCGCTCTCTCTCTGCTCTTACCGTCAGTGCCTCTCCATCACTCTCTGATTTTTTTCCCTCCCTCTCTACCTCCAACACTCTCCTTTATCTCAGTTTTCAGTCCTTCTGCAATCTCAGTCTTTCTTTTCTGCTGCCCACCACCACCTCATTTTCAATCCCATCCTCCACTCCAATCTTTTTTTTTCTGCCAACATCCTCTCTCCCTCTCTCTCTCTCTCTCTCTATCTGTGTGTGTGTGTGTGTATGTGTGGGTGTGCACGGTGTGCTGGGCAGATCCAGCTGGCGCCGTGGCAACTGAGCAAGCCGTGCATATTTGGCATCATGTGCATGTTAATGGATGGAGGGGGGGTTGCGGGATGTGTATATGTACTTTGTGTGTGTGTGGTGGTCGAGATCGCTGCTGTTTCACTGAAAGTTTCACTGTTGTCAGCAAAACACTTAAGATCTCGAGCTCCTGAGAGATTGAGGTGCATCAGTGTGTGTGTGTGTGTGTGTTTATCCAACTCTTCCTCATCCTCCTATTTCTTCCTCTTCCCCCGAAGCCTCTTTTTCCTCCTGCCTCTCTTCCTCAATCTCTGTATTTTTCTCTGCAACCACACACCTCCACCTCCTCCTCCTCCTCCATCTCCATCTCCTCCAAGTCGTGGCCCCGGTGGAGGTTGTGGGTGGGGTATCATGACACGTGACGGATGTTTGACAGAAGCAGAAAAAGCCAGACAGCGCAGTGCTTTCATCTACCATTTAACAGAACAGAGAGGAGCCGTTAACAGTTCTCAGCAGGGAAATTAGCAGGTTGTGTTGTGCCCGTGTAGACAAAGTGCAGAGGGGTATTAACTGTTGCATTATTGAGAGCCGGGGCCTTGCTCGCCTGACAGTTTAGCTCTCACGCTGAGAGACTGAAACTGGCTCTTATCACTACAGTTAGTGCCAAGTGGTTTACTCTTAATGCTTCGGGACAAGCAGATATTTCCTGAACAAAAGCTAAAAATCAGTGTAATACAAAGATATGGGATATTTTTAGAAGACACCGAGCGTTTCGACCTCTATGCTAGCCGCGCTCCAAAATAAATCCTAATCAAAATCACACTCTGCTGTCGGTTGCTGGGATGTTTCTACTGTGAACCAGCCATAACAAAAGCAATGCATTTATCACCGAGTGTTTGGTGGGGAGTAAATTGATATAAACAATACAATATTTCATCAGCTTTAAAAGTTGCAGTAAGGAACGGTAGAAGAAGAAAGAGACCACAGAGAGACGGGTGCAACATGCACCTGGTGTCATGTGTGTAAAACCGTCTTTCACCGTGCAGAGCTGTCCTATGGAAACCCACTGGAGCATCGCAGGCATCAGGACATCTAATCGCATGGCTCAGCAGGGGCAGCCGTATGGAAAAATGCCATAAGCCATCTATTTCATGGTACATGCACTAAAATGTTGGATAGCAGATCTCTTAAAAAACATAATGGAAGGTGTTAAAAGACAGACGTTACCACTGTAGGGGAAAACTGAGTGGCTATATCGTTAAAACAACATTTCACCTGTAGGCTTGGTTTCATATTAATGCATGCGTTCTTTTAAAAGTCCGTTCAGCAATTTGGTTTCTAATGAGCTGCTGAAACACGGAGGCGGCATCGTGTTTGAGGACAGAAGCTACATGACGGATTCAGGCTAAAAACTGCAGGTTGGTGCTTTAATTTGTATCAGACTGAATGAGTCGCTCAGCCATGTGTGTGATCAGTTTTTAAAAAAAAAAGGTGAATCAAATGGTCCCGTTCGTGTTATGATTCACTACCGATGGCAGACGAGCCATCTGGAGTACGGGGAGTTTTCCCACGGCGCCGCTTCACCGTCAGCCCACGGCGAAAGACGAAGGATCGTCTGACTACCGTCGTAGGTTATGAATCACCTGCTTTCACTACAGTAAGGTGTTTATTTAAAGAAATGAATGCTTTTTTTTATCCGCATGTGGGATAAAAATAAGACATCAGCTGCAGCTTAATGTTGACTCTGAGGCTTTTAGAGCATAAAATAGATATTTGTGTAGATATATTCCTACACCGGCCTTTGAGAGTTGTTGACCTTCCCACATTGACTCAAATGGCATTTGTAAAATTAATAATTGAACACCTAGACCGGCAGAGTTAGCATTTTGTACAGTCGTACTAATCCGAAATAATACAGTTTGTATTTAAAAAGTAGCACAGACAGAAAAAAGTGAAGATATTATGCGAATCTCTCCACTTTGGATCATTAAGTCAGTTAAAATGTCAGAAAAACAAACATCTGTAGCTCTGTCAACACACACCTCGCCTCGTTTTACTGCCACGGATCATGAGCAAAGCGGCAAACACTGAGGAGACATTAAACACAGAGAAGTCCGGGCTCGATCGCAGGTACTTGGAAAGATAAAATGTGCATGTGTGTGCGTGCGTACTCGAGTGTGTGAGCCATGCGTGGACTCCGGTGGGGTTTTACATGTGTCTGAAAGGGATTTCAGTGTGTTAAGCTTATGCGTGTGTGTGTTCGTGTGTGCTAGTAGGGGAAAGAGTACCCTCCCTGATACTTTGAGTCAGTCACAATGGTACGCTTCCAGCAAGAACAGTAGCAGCTTAGCCACTTCTGAACCTCCCACACATCCCTCCCCAACACACCGCCTGCCTACAAAGCATCTTTGTTCTCAGAGGAGACAATTCAAATCTCCAGCTCCAAATTCCCACGGCTTTTCTAAATGTAGCTTTCTCTCCGTCCGTCTTTTGGCAAAAGAGTCGAAGTTTTTGTTTGTTTGTTTCTTGTTAAGCTCAACACAGCGATTAATCAAAACTAATTCCTCAAGAAAACAACAACAAAACAAAAAAAATAGAAGAAAGGAAGGAAGAAAAAAAAAGCATTTTGACCAGTCAAGCAGGCGCACACACACACACACACGCACGCACGCACGCACACACACACGCACACACACACACGCACACACACACACACACGCACACACACACACACACACACGCACACACACACGCAGTGAACAAAATAAAACAAAAGACACAGGTTTCGAGGCCTGCCTGCTGATGTGCAGTGAAGCATTTCAGCATGGGAACATGTTCCTGGGTTTGTGTGTGTAGAGGTGTGTGTGTGTCGGATCAATGTGTGAAAGAAGGCAGAGGATAGAAACCAACCACCTCCCACACCGCCACCACCACCTCCCACACCGCCACCGCCACCCGGACTGAACGCCGTGGTAACAGCAGTCAGATCACCAGACGTCAGCAGAAAGATCACGAGTGCATGCAGACATTACCGTCAACCTCTTAGCAGACAGAAGGGCGAAATCAAAAAATATGAAATAGGAAGAGGAAAGACAGAAGAGGACTTCAGAGGTGTTAGTACGTGTTAAAAGAAGATTGGGTGCAAAAGAAAGAAGAGATATAAAAGGAAAGAAAGAAAACCAATCTGGGCAAACTGGCTCACACCAACACCACTGAAGAATTTAGAAATCCTCAAACAAACACCGTCGCGTTCACTGCAGGGCCAAAAGACGCTTTAACAAGGGTCAACTCTGAGACTCATAAACCGCAGTTCACATTTAAATTACGTCCAGCAGAGCTACAGCGTGGCCGTAGAGACTCCGGGTTCAACAGAGTGGTTTCGATCTGAAGTTACAAACACTTCGAGTTGGACCCTTGTTCCGCTATTTGGCCCTGCTGTGGTGAAAGGGTCATTCAAAAGGCTCCAGCGCGCCTCGCTGAGAGCAGGCCAGCGAGGAGGAGAACGAGAACTAAAATCAAATAATATGAAATCCAAATGTGAAGATTGAGAGAGACCAGCATCCCTGCAGCTCTCAGATCAGCCCTGATCCCAGCATGTGTGTGTGTGTGTGTGTGAGAGAGAGATTTGTGTTTCTGTGCATGCATGTGTGTGAGTGTATCTGCAGGTTTGAGGAGAGACGGCGGACTGAAAATGGCTGTGCGTGTGTGTGTGTGTGTTCAGGTGTGTACAACTCACTGTACATGCGCATGTTCACAGGATAATGTGTGGAGTAAAATCGGCTACCTGCCATCAGTAACAGTGTGTGTGTGTGTGTGTGTGTGCAGGCAGTAATCACATGCTGTTTGAGAAAATTGTCCTGTTGTGTTCGATTGGATGTTCTGTCACATGTTTACGAGTATAGTTATCTCCATGCGCAGCGCCTACGTGTGTGTGTGTGTGTGTGTGTGTGTGTCGTCTGTGGATGGGGGGGTGGGGGGGGGGGGGGGGACTCACCGATGACGATGGTGGTGATCTGGTGCTTGCTGGCTCCATGTTTGTTCTTGACCTCGCAGATGAAGGTGGTGTTGACGGCGTCATCCACCTTCCTCACTGTCAGCTTGTTGCCGTCCACCATCACCGTGTCGGGCAAAGGACCAGACGCCCTGAAGGGAAGAGAGGAGGAGGAGGAGGAGGAGGAGGAAGAGGAGGAGGAGGAGGAGGAGGAGAAGGAGGAGGATGAGGGTGAGAAAGAGGAAGAGAAGGAGGAGGAAGAGGAGGAGGAGGAAGAGAAGGAGGAGGAAGAGGAGGAGGAGGAAGAGGAGGAGGAGGAAGAGGAGGAGGAGGAGGAGGAAGAGAAGGAGGAGGAAGAGGAGGAGGAGGAAGAGGAGGAGGAGGAGGAGGAAGAGGAGGAGGAAGAGGAGGAGGAGGAGGAGGAGGAAGAGAAGGAGGAGGAAGAGGATGAGAAAGAGGAGGAGGAGGAGGAGGAGGAGGAAGAGAAGGAGGAGGAAGAGGAGGAGGAAGAGGATGACGAAGAGGAGGAGGAAGAGAAGGAGGAGGAGGAGGAGGAGGAGGAGGAAGAGGAAGAGGAAGAGGAAGAGGAGGAAGAGGAGAAGGAAGAGGAGGAGGAGGAGGAAGAGGAGAAGGAAGAGGAGGAGGAGGAGGAAGAGGAGAAGGAAGAGGAGGAGGAAGAGGAGGAGGAGGAAGAGGAAGATGAAAAGGAGAAGGAGGAAGAGGAAGAGAAGGAAGATGATGAAGAAGAGGAAGAGGATGAGGAAGAGAAGAAAGAGGAGGAGGAGGAGGAGGAGGAAGAGGAGGAAGAGGAAGAGGAAGAGGAAGAGAAAAATGATGGGAAGGAAAGTAAGGAAGAGGATATTTGATCAAATAAAATGATGGAAAATGAAATA
The DNA here is from genome assembly GCA_036937835.1 of Pampus argenteus. Classification (NCBI taxonomy): domain Eukaryota; kingdom Metazoa; phylum Chordata; class Actinopteri; order Scombriformes; family Stromateidae; genus Pampus; species Pampus argenteus. The sequence continues at coordinate 18,200,395 of CM072879.1, forward strand.
ATAAATATAAATCAAAGAGAGAGAAGAAGAGAAAGAAAGACAGAAAGATTAGAATTGATACTTTCTGACTGTGATATTCAAAGACGGCATTAATGTGAAGAAAATCACAGACATATGAACAGCTGCTCAGTCTCCACGCTCAATATTCATTAACAAAACACACACACACACACACACACACACACACAGCATGCCATCTGTCCATCAGGATGAGAAATGAATATTTGTTTATCAAAAAACTACTAAGAAATGTTCACTAAAGAGAAGCAACACTTCGCACACTTCTGTCGTGATTATAGCAATAATTTGAGCCTCAGCGTCTCTGAGGGTTTCTTACGCGGTCCAGGTGATGGTGGTGGGCGCCGGGTTGGCGTTGGCCATGCAGCGCAGGATAGCGTCCGAACGGCCAACGTACCAGTTGTTGTCGTATCCCTCTATGGACACAGACGGGGGGTCTGAAAGTGAGAAAGAGTCGATATATTACACCGTGTTTATGTACTCAAAAATAAAAAAAAAGTCTGTCTCTTTTCACCTGGTATGTGGGGTTCATGACACGTGTGCACTGTGGGAAGCTATCATATATAACAACTTGACAGAAAGCAGGTCACAGTCGGGTCGCAGGCAACACGCGTCTATTTTAACATGAAGAAGCTGTGCGCCGCAGTGCAGGGTTAGAGGACTGATGGCAGGATGGCATCAAACGGGATGAAAACCCCGTGTGTTTAAGCTCAGCTGTGTTCAGGAAAAATGTGAGAAAAGAAAAAAAAAAGGCACACTTATACCAACAGGAAGAGAAAATCAGTTAATGTCACTCTCATAAGAGTCTTATGTTAAAGTCAAACCGAAAGCGACGTGTGTGGGAAGATAAAAGCAGCAGAACAGAAAAGCTTCAATCGCTTCATGTGAAAGAAACTCAAAGGACGGACGGAGAGAGACACGGAGACACAGAGACACAGAGACACGGAGACAAAGACACAGAGAGACACGGAGACAAAGACAAAGAGAGACACGGAGACAAAGACAAAGAGAGACACGGAGACAAAGACAAAGAGAGACACGGAGACACGCAGACACGGAGACACGGAGACACAGAGAGGAGTATGAGGACAGTGTGTCAAAGCAAAAGCAGCAAGAGAAAGACACAGCAGGACAGTGTGTGTGTGTGTGTGTGCGTGTGTGCGCATGTGTGTGTGTGTGCGTGTGTGCGCATGTGTGTGTGTGTGTGTGTGTGCGCATGTGTGTGTGTGTGTGTGTGTGTGTGCGCATGTGTGTGTGTGTTATGGTACTTTCTATCTATCTGTGAGTTTGAGTTGGATCTTGAAGATTATAGCTGTTGATTTTCTATATTTTTCTTATTGTCAACAAATATCATGAAAAACAAACTAACAAGTGATTGATTTGCTTATTAAGTTTTGATATATATATATATATATATATATATATATATATATATATATATATTCACTGAAAACTATTAAAAAATACATCACGCAGTTTGACAAACGCGTGAATAAAAACCTGCACTCTGTATTTATGATGCATCTGTTTCCTGCTCAGAGTGACAGATGTCTGTATTTATTGATATTCTGTATTTATTGATATTATTGATATTGAGATTGTGACCTCATTCTTCTGAAGATAAAAAAATAAATACATTTGGCTAAATGTTTCAGGGAAAATGGAAAATTATGTAACTCGTATCAAACCCGACACTAATTATCAGCCTCAAATTAGACCGAAAGGAAATGATGAAAAAAAAACACTAAAAAAACACGAGTTTAAAAAGTATTTTGTGTCGACAGATCGACTCTCTGACTTTTGTTGTTCTGACCTACAACTAACACATTTTAGACGGTGAATCAGAAAACATAATACAATAGAAAACTTGAGTTATCCGTCTTCACTCTGCATTAACTGCAGTGCTGTTGTGATGCTGATCAGCTGCGGCATCCAATCAATAAGCACTCTTCAATACGAGGGCGTGGCGGCCAGTAAAAGGCTTTCGCGAAGGCTGCTCTCGTGTTTCCTCGCTCACGACTCCACAGAGATCCTTCCTCACTCCTCAGAGCAGAAATCAGAGCTGAGCCTGCAGGTCCGGCGAAGATACCAGAGGGTCCGATTGGTGTGTGTGTGTGTGTGTGTGTGTGTGTGTGTGAACGTTTATAAGTGAACATGTGCCGCCTTGTTTTTCCAAACTCATGAGGGCCGGTACGAAGTACGAAAAGACGAAGGTGCCATCATCATTTTGTTCCCGTTTCTTCTTGAAGTTTGTGTGTTTAGGTATAAAACGGGGCGTCGCCACAGTCATCCGTTTCGTCTGTCATTATCTGGCACATAATTCTAGAACTGGACGGACGCATTTGTTACAATCTACTGTGAAATGAACATCTTATGGGGAAACGGTGGCGAACACAGAGACCTTGAATCAATTCATGCGGTTGACTTGCTGTTATTTGACTACTCAGCAAAGGATCACAGTATGAAAAATGATGTGGTTGTCTGTATGTACGGACGCAAATCGATTGTCTGATAAAAGACGATACTGGTTGGAATATATCGGCAAAACAGACTGAAAAGTGTGTGTCTTTCTTACACTCCACAGAGAGCTTGAGAGGATGAACCCACATCCGGTCCTGCGTCCTCTGGTCGACCATACACGTCACCTCCCTGCCGTTGTCCGCTGGCGTGGGAACCAACCGATACTCGCTGCGAACCGTTACCGTGCCGTCCGGCCCGTTCGTGGTGCTGATCGTGTGGTTTCCTCCGACTGACGCCATCCAACTGATGGTGGCTGCCGGTTTGGCGTCCGCTGCTTCGCATTCGGCCACAACGACCGGCTTGGTGCCAGCCTGGACGGTCACCACTCGGGCCAGATTCTTGGGCTTGGCTGGAAGATGAGATGGGAAAAGAAAGACAGTGGGAAGAAATATTAGGAATTGAGACAAGATACAAAAGGTGAAAAGGAGAGCAGAGAAAAAAAAACGGACACAGAGGGAGAAAGAGATGAAAAAGTGTGGTGAAAGGAAGGACACATCAAATGTGAAGGCGGGGAGGAGACGAGGGAGGAGGGCAGAGGGAGCAGAGGAAGAGGAGGTTCAATCAGTTTGTTGTGCATATACACCGTGGCATCCTACTGTGGCTGTAATGAAACTCAGAGGAGGTGGAGGCCCACTGGTGTGACCCTCGGCCCCTCAACATCAGAGAGACACACATAGAAAAGTACAGATTGCTCCTTTAAAAGTCTTTCAGCATATCAATTTAGTTTAAAAGTTTAACAGAAAACAAATCATTTGAAGGACTCTCTGTGTGCTCGTTCCTTCCACACTTCCTAAACTACCAGCAGACACCACTAACACTAACCGGCTTTGACTGAGTTACATTATATACAGAAGCAGGTAATCCCACAAGTGAGACGTCAACACACACCAACATTTCTGACAGCTTTCACATCGCACCAGCGAACAAAACATTATTTTCCCTCCTCCATCACGTTAGCTTTGAGGAATCAAACTGGACTGGTTCTATAAAGGTGGCAATGTTGCATGAAAATGTCTTTCCCTCCTTAAAAAGAAAAAATCCAACCTTGGACCGCCGCGATCAATCAATCCGTAAATGTCAATGAATTCCATTATTTTGTGTTGTCAAGTGTTACAATTGACTTTGTTCCCAGTTTTTCTTTTTAAACCTTTCACCATCATGTAGTAGCAGGATGTGATTTAGTGAATTTCCCCCCTAAATGCCTTTCAATCCGTCATATCTGCCGTATTGGAATTGAAAGATTTTATTTATTATCAAAAGTCAGGCAATTATTGAAAAATGATTTCCTGCCTGCTGGTTTATGGAGGCCACTGTGTGTGTTTCTATGGTGGGTTTAATTCAGTCAAATGAGTCAAATAAAGACATCCTTTGAATTTAAGCCACCGATGATTAAAACAGACATAAATTATAGATATATCGTCAGCCTCTTCAATAGTGTTAAATGCTCTCAATGGATACCTTAAAATATATCCATTAAAATATCCGTCATTTGTAGCCTGTAATATCAAAGACATTGATATATGATATGATATGATATGAGTTTAATATTAAACTATAAACTATATAATATTCTGCCTTCATTAGATATCTTTGATGACCACATTTAAAGGATAATTGCAAAAAAAAAGGCCAACATGTACATATACAGAAACGCACGATATATTGTTATTGGATTTTTCCAATAAATACATAAATAGAGACTCCATGAAGACAGAAGAGACTAAAGCCGAGTAGCAGAAAGGGTTTGGATTCACGTGGGGGGCTTTAACAAGTCGGGAATATCCGTCCCTGATATGTTTCATGACATTGGATCCAATTGAGCCCACTGCTACTCCTCACATCCGTCTGAGAAATTAAAAGGCAAGCAGGAAGCTATAATAAAGGAGCTGAATAAACACTGCCCTCCCCTCCGACACACACACACACACACACACACACACACACACACACACACACACCCTGCACCCCTGTGGTAATATCAACAGGCTGCAGGCTGGGAGACAGGAAAAATGCATTACATTAATGCTTTCAAACACAAAAACCTGCATGAGGCGTATTTGGTTTTATAAAGCAAAGCACTTAGATAGCTTAAAAATATATATTCACCGCATGCTTTCGTTTCAAGTAGTACACATTGTGGTTGTTTAGAACTGAGGTACTGCAGTAAAAACCTTTTTTTTTTTAAAAATACCAACTCGCATTTGTAGATTAAAACATGGAGATAATTAGACTTCAAAGATCCGTAACTTCCATTACGGGATGAAATGTTGAATCAATTCATTTAAGTAATGTGTGATGTGATTTGACTGTTTTACCTCAGATTCTTGGGACCTTCTGCTCGGCCTACCTTGAACCTGAAACATCTCTCAGACTATCTCATAACCTTGGCAACGGTTACAGAATACAAGGCCTGCCAAGCGCCAAAGATATGTAACCGAGTGTAACGCCGGCTGTTGCTGAAATAAAGTGGCATTCACACAGAACAGCTGACATCTGTCATCGTCACAAAGCTCGTGCTGAAACCAACAAGACTCCCAGATATCAGATTAGTGTGTCCCAGCACTGACCCACAATGTCACTTCCAGTACTCGGATCCCTCATTCTGCTGTCTGGCTGCCAGGACCTAACCTTGATCTGGGCTTGAACAGGGTCAGACCGCAGCCACACTGCAGCCTTTAAAGACCAGACTCTAAACTCTACTTATTGACCCATTTATTGCCTAAACTCAACCACATTTGACACAGAATCAACCGCTATCTGGGTTGTGTTGCTGCGTGCAGCTCTTGAAATGTTTTGAAGCGATCTGTACAGTTTCCAGATTAAAGTATCTCAGCAGATATTTGATGGATCGCCATGAAACAAACATTCATGGTGTCCTGAGGAAGAGGTCTACATACTTCGACTCCTGAAATGTCTCAACAACTATCGGCCGCTTCGCCCTTAAGCTTGATACAAATGTGCACCGTGTATTTATAGCTAACTAGCTAGCATGCTAACAATATACCTGCTATATTAAGCATGTTACTATTGTCATTGTGTGAGCATGTTAGCATGTTGGTGTTAGCATTTAGCTCAAAGTCCAACTTTTGAGCTACTTATTGATGAATCGATCGACTTGTGTGTCTGATAGAGAAAAAATCTGTCTGGATGTTAAAGTTTTGTGTTGTTTTCAACATATAAGTACTTTCACTGGATCACCAGGACATTTACACACACACACACACACACACACACACACACACACACACACACACACACACACACACACACATATATGTGTATATATCTTTGGGAGGTGCCACCACAGTAATGGTGACCGGGCTACTTCCATCTGCAACCATGATCTATTAAGTCTATTGATATTTTCATACACTGGCCCCATCTGTCAATGTCATCCATCAACACACCTCCCTGCACTGAAACAGAGCCGGAAAAGCAGGCCGACTTTGTTTTTAGCAGCATTGACCGGTGCTACATATCAATGCCATCACCTCTCACTCTCTAAACACGGATATATTCACTGCTGCACCCATGAAGCATATAACAAAAACAAAAAAGAAAAATCAATAAAGGCTTCTGGATCTTGTTAAATTCTTTGGATTTCATGTCTCAGCAGCTGCTTAGGTTTGTAAACATCTTCTCTCAGCTTGACACAATTATACTGAATATTTCCAGACATTGTTGGAGGGGAAAGAAAAAAAAACCCACATGTGTTTGGCTTTCTACGCCTCCTCAACTGTTAACATTACATGGATATATTCAAGGAACACAGGAATAGTTTATACTGCTGCGCGTGGTTCTCACAACTCATTATTGGCTGCTAGTAATGTTGACAAAATGCATTTATTTAAGCTAATTTAGTTACTTCAAGCTTGAGAGCAGGAAGGAAGACAAAGAAAGAAATCATTTTCTAATGTTACTATTCTTGTGCAACAACTGAAAACACAGCTCGTGTTTTCCTCTGAGGACGAGGTGCATTGAGGCCTTTGCGTCTGACCCTTCGTGCCGCTGCGTTTACCTGCATTTTCACTGATTCACTGCTCTGATTTGAATGCACATGCAGCCGGACAGATTTTCAGCTCTGTGTTAGCATAAAAAGGTTTACAGGAGGAAGTCAAGAAGATATTTCTATTTAGTTAAGATATGATTTTTGGAAACACACCAATATCTATAGTGAACAAGCACTGGCTATAACCTAAATCCCACTGAGCTCTGTCCTCGTAGGACAAAGAAAATTGCTTCTATAATTTCTGTTTAACCTTTTTTTTTTTTTCTTTCTACAGAAGATTCACACATTGTTTCAGGAACGAGACCCAGTTTCTTACACGTCTTTTCACCTGAATTATTGGTTATATAGTTTAAATAGCTGAAACCAACCAATGTCTCTATTCTTTCCAACGATTAATTGATCGTTTATCAAATGATAATGATTTATTTGGTTCAGGACTATACGTGCTGTATAGTTTTCCCACCTATATGTCGGCCTTTAGTAGCTCCTATATTTCTATTTTATGGGGGCCAAAAGTATCAATCAACATTACAGTCACACATTCATGATTATTACACATGATTGCATTTTTCAGTTCACTTTTACTTAGTGGTTCATTTGCATGATATATGGATGCTGTATATATGTAGTTATACTCAAAATATGTATATATTATGTATGATAATAGTATATAGAAAAATACAGTATTCTGGTCAGGCTTCAGTATGGCGAAATCCCACTTGCTAATGTTTATTTTATCAGTCTTGCTTTGATCACTGGGCTTTACTAATATTAGATATCTGCCTCCACCCGTTACGTTACATACCCCCAACCTGCCACTTCACCACCGCGTTGACCCACAGCCTCCAACCAGCTTCTCAACGCTTCAGATTCAGAACAATGACGACATCGCTCGGCTCGTTTTAAACACACACCTACATACTAGACCTGCTGGCTACACCGTATTCAATAAGATGCAATATAATTGGCCACCATTGATTTTGTATGGTCCCCATCCAAGACAATATCACATCACTCACTGCCGAGTGTGTGATTCTTTATTCACAGCCCAATAAGTGGTAATAAGATTGGCTGGCGGTGGTGCTGTATCCAATAAGCTATAATACGATTGGCTGTCAGGATTATGCATTCATACTTAAGATGTGATAGGATTGGGGTTCTGGTGGGTTTTATATCCAATAAGATGTAATATGATTGGCTGCCAGCAGTCATGGAATCAATAAGATCTAATGTGATTGGCTCATATGGATTCTATATAAAATAAGGTAGAATGTGACTGTTTTCCTCTGATTTTCGGGACACTTGGTGCATTTACATGGACCAGAACGTGTCCCAGTGGGGTTTGGCACTGTCGTAAGTCCAGACAAAAGACGAGCCGGTGAGATTTCCAGCAGGTATTTCCCCGTCTACCTCTGCTTTGTGCCAACAGCAGCAGTTTAGGATGCTAAGCCCACATCGATCTACAAGCCGGCCAAAATATCTCCCCGTGTTTTCCCTGCAAGACATTCACATTTCACTCTGAACAGGCAAAAAACAATATGATAAAAAAAGGGAAAATGCATAAAGGCATAAATTGCAGAGAACATAAAGTCTTTTAATTCAAAGGACGCTCCTAAACGTATGAGCTCTTTAGCACTGATGCTCCGTACTGTAAGCACAGGATGGCACGACTCCTCAGTGCTGCGAACCTGCTAGAGAAAGACACCAGGCGTCTGATTCCTTTGTCAGTGGAGGACATGTGGGTGGATGAATAACACCAGCTGTCTCTGATTACAAACAGGGTGCATCCTGCTAAACAGCAACCGAACAACCGCTCAGTTTCAGAAGTCAAGACGTTGAGGTGAGTTTAAGCGTTTCTGCAGCCTGTTGATGGCTGTGCAGAGAATAAAAGCAGATGCTTCAAGGAGCTTTAATATATATATATACACACACAATAAGACTCCTCAATAAGTAATGTAATCATTCATTTAGACAAAACATGTTAAAAATGAATTAAAATGTATACGTGTTCAAATACCGATAAATATCAATGATGATGTGTTTATGTGATAAAAAGAAAAAAAATCATCTATACAGCAAACTGATTTACTCGCCAGGATAATATTAAATAAAAACAACAACAAATACCTCTGCATCTCACTGCACTGAATTAAATAAAACCACAACACGACCTCCAGTTATTGTTGGAAAACACATTAAAAACCAGCCGTTTAAATGACCCTAATCTGCTTTTCTATTGAAACTAGAGTACTTTACGCCTCTTTACATCCATTACCTAAATATGAGTCGACACAGAAATTAAATCCACACCCGCAAAAAAACTAAAAAACTAAAAAAACACAAAAAAACATTGGTGTTTTGATGGCAGTTCATTGATGCTTTTACATATAATTTAAATGTAGAAAACTCGACTTCTGTAATTATTATTATAATATTGACTCCTTGATAGAAACAAGCTCAAAGACGCGTTGACTCAACCTAAAGACTCGTTTATTTCACATTGCAGATAAAGTAGAACTGCTCAATACATAAAAGGCTGAGACTTAATGTGGTGCCACGTCTGAATCTCTCTCGTTTTTCTATCCAGGATGCACCCTGAGGAACTCCTGTCATACGCTTTAAATTGCTTCTTCTTAGGCTTTGTTTTTTATTTATTTATTGGGAATCTCTTTTATAGAGAGCAGTGATAAGCAGATGGCTGTGGAGGCGCTTGTCAAGGCTGATGTAATGAAGCAGCTTTTAAAAAAAAACCTGCTTGAAGCACACGGTCCTGTTTTGCTGTTGACCTTTTCGGTGCTATAACTCTTAGCTGTCCTTGTTCCATAAATAAAAAATATAAAGCTGCTTGACAACATTGCATCTCATTACTCACCAAGCATGATAAGTGTGGTGGTCCCTTGTTCGTTTCCAGACGGATAGGTGGCGTATTCGCAGGTATAGCGGCCGGCATCGGACATTCTTAAGTCAGAAATCCTGATGGACGGGTTCTCCAGGCTGTTGTGGAGAAAGACAACTCGGTCCTTGAAGGATAAATTAGGGAAACTTTGTCCATATGTAGGGTGGAAGACAGCAATGTTGTCCCTCTGACCATCGATCGGTTCCCAAATCCAAGACACCTGGTGAGTTTGTAAGAAAACAACATTTCAAGGATTTGGATGCTCTTTAGAACTAAAAGACTAAAAACATTCTTGAGAAGTTTATCATCTTTTTTTTTTAACAACAGGACATTTAATAATAAACCTGCAACAACTCATAAAAAGCCTGTTTTCATCAGTATATTCATTTACACGAGTATTGAAATCTGCTGCTTCTGTTCTGTTTCGTTCTAAATCTGGAATAATCTAATTTACAGTCAAACTCAATCAAAGCTCTCTGAGTAAGGAGCCAGGAATATATTACAAGATTAAGATTAAAGTCTCTTAGACTTGTAAACATGCTCTCAAGGTCCATCGATGCCTTTTTAAAAGATCATCATTTAAAAAGAAAGTCATCTTACAGGCTTCCCGTCTTCAGACTTTCTGATGCGCGAGAGATATCGATATCCGTTACGGACTCTACCGCAAGGGGAAAATAGTGTGATGTTATACCAAATTGATTTTCTTTTCTCTGCAGTTTTCAAAGTGACAGTTTCAAATACATACTGCTGTCCAGCGGTGAGCCAGGAAGTAGAGGAAATAAAGTTCATCAATACACATTTAGCAAACGTCTATTAACTATTATGACATCGAGAGGGTTGAAGGAGGCAAAAAGGAAAAAAAAAAAACGAGAACTAGTAAACAGCTTATAGCTTTATTCTTCTCATCAGTTCAGCTGGAGTCAGATATGTTGACATCTGGGGTTTGATAAAATAAACTTTGATTTTTATATAGTCAGAAGTTGTTTTACAACATATTAAGGTGCAGATTACCAAAGAGATGTAACTCGATAAAATGTTGACAATGCTGATGATTGTGATGAAAATGTGCTTTACTTGTTTAAAGAACAACCTTTTATTTTCACGCACATAACTGTCAATTCTTATAAAGCCTAATCAAATCAATCACTGCATTATTTTTCTGAGGACGATTAAAACATAAGTGACCCACACTCAGCACTGTGCCTGAACGCATCATATGCATCCACACAGACTCATCAATCGTTTTGTTCATAAAAACTCTGGAAATTGGTCCATGAGTCCATGATGGAAACTTCTTGTTTTGTCCAATCAACCGACAAAAATCCAAAGAAATTCAGTTTATCATCATGTATGACAGAAAATGATCAAATCAAATCATCACATAAGAATTTACTTCCTGTCGCTACCTGCAGGCTACATCCAGGATGTCTTTAGCTTCGGGAAAAACAGCAAAAACTGCACTTTAAGAGCCTTCCAACAGTTCCAAAATATTGTTGTTGACATGCTGAATATTCTTAGCTTGACAGAGACAAACACCTCCAGGAAACGAATGGCTCTTTTTCAAAGTCACCACGAGTGCAGAACTTGCAGTAAATAACTCCAATATGTACAAGAAGCGTTTGTTAAACCGCCGCGTACGACTTCCTCTGACTGCATGCGTTAAACTTAGAAGAAACTTGTCAGAAGGCACCTTTGATGAACCTACAGCTGTTTCCTCCTACATTTTCCCACCTGTTCTTTACACAACTATATCTGATTTCTGTATCTCACGTCTTTTTTTCTGCATGAAGGAAACGTTATTGGAGACAGAGATTGACCTTTTTGACCCCCAACTAAACCTTCAAATAAGTCTTCTCTTTATATCTCTTCCAATGATTCGCTCCATATATGTCAGTGTTAGACGTTCGCTGCTTCTGAACCAGCTGAAAACACGCTGCCGTCTTTCGTCTGCCTACCTGTGTGAGTTTGGTTCGGCCTCCTCCATCGATGAAATGGCAGCGGAGATCAACAGACTCGGTAGGATATGCCTCCAGCTCCTCATCGACTCGCACTTTCTGAGCCCCGTTACCTGGAGACAGACGAAAAGGAGACAAAAAAAAAAAAAAAAAGGAATATTATGCAGTCATCCACAAAATCAATATTGCTTGAATAATTAAACATTTGTTTGTTTATACTAAAAAATTAAATGAGAACCTTCAACAAATAGAGACTAAAAGACAGACGACGGAAAGAGAAAAACAACACTCTCGCTTTAACAATGGAGTATTAGAAGCACTTCATTATGAATCTGGTGAAAATTATACTGCAGTGATTGATGCTTTTCCCTCCTACTTGCTTTGTTTTTGTGTCAGAAGGGAGGAATCGAGCCCCTTAATGTGTTCTCGATGAGGTTACGGAGAGGCATGATGGAAGCAGAGAGAAAAAGACAATGAGAGGGAATTAAGAAGAAGAAGAAGACAAACAGAGAAAACCGAGACAAGTTCATTAAATGAAAAAATGATGAGGCTTTGATAACAACCCTCAGGCAGTGACTTAGCCAACTTTCTTACAGCTAGACCCTCCTCATTACAGTCAAGTGTGTCTACCAGGAGGCATCGCTGGGGGACACAACCTCTTTCTGTTAGAAATTCAGTGGAAGACGCCTCTAACACCTCGCTTAAGCATGCGGAGAGCGCCGGGCCGGTCAGCCAGGCCAGCCCAGGTTCACAGGAACAAGCCAGGAGAGATGCCGTGTTCGTCAAAACTTTAACGGTGATGAAAGCTGGTTGGTTCGAGCCAAGCAGGGTCTCAACAACACTGCAGCACCTCCTGACCTGCAGGCTGTGTCTGAATCCTGAGTTTTCCTCTTATTCTGTGACCAACTGACTCAAATATGTGTAGCGGTCTGCTGCTGAGGCCCAAATCATCGACTTCTAGACTATCCCACAGGAGAGCCTGACCGAAAACGTGATGTTTGTAATGAAAGACCAGCAGGAAGAGCTGCAACAGGAGCGCAGAAGTCCTCCTCGATGCTGGTTTAGTCTCCGGCTGTGTGTAAGTCTTGTGTTGTGAGTTACGCGTTGACTGACGTGAATCGTCTCCGCGTCTTAGCAGCGGCGTTTATTCAGATTAGTCGCCAGCAAGCAGCTCTCAACCAACAAATTGCTGCAGTTGTGCCTTGTTAAAAGAATTATTACCAACAAATTATATTTGCAGTATTACATTTCTGGAAACGAATGAACTTTAATGAATTTGTAATCCTTGTAATCACGAGAGGAAAAAAAACAAAAAGGAAAAACTCAAAGAAAAACAAAAAGAGAACGGAGAACTTGTAATCCTTCATTAATGCGAACTAGTCCCGAGCTCATTGTGTTTGGCAGCTTCATATGAGGCTTCGAGTCTCTGACATATAATGACGCTTTTCTTTCCTTCCTCCACTCGCTCTGTGCCTTTAACTGCTCTCTGCTTGGCACTAATGCAGTGATCCAGACCCCTGCCACGAACTCCCTGCTGACCCAGGATCAAATCCTACCAGGGTCTTTTCTCCTCCACCTCCCCTTGCTTTCTGCCCTCTCAGCCAGCCTCTGTGTCTGTAAAGATAAAAGTCCTGTTGGGGGGGGGGGGAGAAGCTGGCCTCTCACTCTCTTCACAAGAAAAGGGGATAAGCACTCGCTAACCGCTAGCTAGCCCCGGGTGGCTCCACAGAAAAAGCCTCTTAGTGTGTGAGGGATTGATTAGGACAATATGTTACATGGAACAGCATGGAGGTGAATGGGTTGGCCTGCAAATCAGCTGCAAAACAGTCACACTAACAAAGAGTGTGAAGTGTGTGTGTGTGTGTGTGTCCTGCAGGGGATGTTGCATCCATGTGTCCGCTCATGTGTACAGGAAGGCATTTTGTGTGTAAGGGCATACGTGTGTGTGTGTGTTTGTGTGTGTAATTACAGCACATCTGAGTGCGTGTGAGCATAGATCAGAGCATCTCGTTGTAATGCGAGTGCATACGAGACTGAGTCAGTCATTGAACCACAGTGTCTACCCTGAGGGAGATAAAGGGCTGTCAAACCAGTTATCCATTCCCATTATAAGACAGACATACATACACACAAACAGACATGCACATACAGGAAAGCCATAAATGCAAACTACTCGCTGTCAGATGAGTTTTTCCATGGCGTGAAATAAACGAGAACAGCAGCGTTGAACCGAGAGTTCAACTCTGTCTCCGTTATTGGCTTCTCCTTCCGTCATGTTCTTCTTCTGCTCTTTTCTTTCTTTATTCTCTCATGCACAAACACACAGATTAGTTCCCCCTAATTAAACACGTCAACTCACAATTAACTCGATTCATAAAGAATCTGCAGAACTGCACTCGCACCAGACGATCCATTCAAAGCCACGAATGACATAAACCTTATGGCTATTCGCAGAGGTCAGTCAAATCTCTTCTGTGATGCAGGGAAACATTATAAAATAATAAAATAAAAAGATGATTGAGAGGAAGCACGAACGAGCAAAACTTTAGTCTATGATGGCTTCAGGTAGCAGCAATAATACTTATAAGACCATGATTCATCAGTTATGATAAGACTCTACTTAAAGATCCCCTCCAGACATGTATGAAGACTAAAAATACTGTATTGTGTGGTTTTTCAACAAAATGAGTATTATTATTACTACATTGAAACCATTAAAATTGCATCTATTGCTTCCACCTGCAGTAAATATTCCACAATATATATATATATAAATATATATATATATTTCATGCATTAAAAAGGTTCGATCTATAAGCGGACTCAGCAGATCAGAATCACTTTTTGAAGATTTAAATGGATAAAAGTGCCTTTTTTAATAAGCTATAACTGTTCATCCTCATCTTTTATCCTAATTAAGAAAAAAACAACAACAGACGATCAATGACAACAATAGATTATCAACAGTTGATCAACAGCTCAGTCCAGTCATACACAAGTTTCACTGAAGCACACTTCAATTCTTATAGACACACTTTGTTCTCTGTGAAATCACATGTAATTGTTGACTGTGGTAATGCATTTCATTTTCATTTCTCCTGCAAGCATATCACACACACACACACACACACACACACACACACACACACACACACACACACACCTGTTCTGCTATCAGGGAAATTGGTGTCAATACACCACTATGACCCCAATCTTTTCAATCCTTTCCATTATTTGCTCGCAACCCCTCTGATCCCACAATTTGCAGCTTATTCTAATGTTGCTCTCATTGGAAGTCACTATGAATCCGAGCAACAGCTAAATGTAAACGGGGAAAGTCAAAGGAGGGGAGGCGGTTAAATGAATGGCCACTCTGCGCTTCCCTCCCAATGCAGCAGAGAGATGAATCACAGTTAATTGACATTTGGAGGCTTGTGGCATTTGCCTGTTTATGTGGAGCTTTCCCATGTAGACAGGAAGGCAGGGTAAGCGTTGAGGAATATGCTGATGGGGTTGCACACTCATCCATATTAACATCCAAATCACACACTTATAGGAGGCAGTGAAGCACATCCGTTTTGTTTTGGGGGTTTTCGTCAGGATTGTTAGTTAAGTCAGCTTTTTATCCGGGTGATTGCAAACAGCCGTCAAAAACACTAAAAATGGAAAGAATTAACATGTTTGTAGTAAATGTTTATACATAAACGATGTTTGATAAAAACATACATTTTTTTCCCCCTTTTCCTTGTTCGCCATATCAGTATCAATCATTAAATTATGTCAGACGCTAATTAATGTGAACAAATGAAGCTACGAGATGATGGGTAGCCTCCGTCTCATGACAGGCTTCTTATTATCAGTGCTGCTCTTTGTCAATGCTCCTTAATTGGATGTACTTGAACAAAATAAGAGGTAACAGAGACGTTCTTCACATCCGTGAAGCTTAATAACATCGCAGCCACATTTTATACGATCTTCGAAATGTTCTCGCTCTGTTCCTGCATTACTCATCCATGAGTAAAGCAACATCTGTCTGAGCTCAACCTGCAGTCACTCAGGGAGGTTAACTGCATCCCACGCAACTATTTCTCTGCCTTCCAGGTTTTGTCTTTCGGGCATTAATGCAGGTTTAAGGTGTGACATGTCATCTTTTGTCAAGAGACGGCTGTCGAGAGCGTTTGGGCGATCAAGCATAAATTAAGCTTAGGGCCGCTAATGTAAAAGTGCTGCTAACAAGGAGACGGAGGAGGCTTGAAAGATTCATGCAATAAAAAAAATAAATAAATGAAATGTAATCAGAGCTTCTTGGCTTGTGGCAATGAGGAAGAATTTTAATATGACGACAAATTAATTTTCACATGAAACAGAAGGATGGATGGAAAGAGACAGGTGACAGGTATGAATCCAACCAAAGATGTCAGAAAACCAGCCAAAGATATGTAATCAAAATGTTAATATTTAGCATCTATCTACATAAACTATGTTGTTGTTTTTCCAAGATCCTGGGATGTCTCTCACATCCAGCTGATTCGGAGCCAAATTTCTTGTTGTGTTCTTGTTTCTGGCAACAATATTCAGCCTGTTTTTAGCTCGGATTTTGGTCTCCTCCATATCTATATCTATATCTATATCTATATCTGTCTGCTGTCTGCTGCTGGACACTTTATCTCATGAGCTTTTTTCTTTTTGACTGAAAACAGCCGGCTGCTGTGGCTGAAAACAAGACTGACGAGAGAAAGTCGGGGACGGCAACAACAAAACAATGAGCTGAAATGCATTAAAACGCTCCACAGACGGGTGGGGATATCAGTGTCCTCCTTCATATATATATTATATATAATATATATATTTACCAGAAAGGTGCTGAAATCAATTTCAAAACTACATATCCACCATTTAGAAAATTCTAAATTCAATCAACAGATGATGAAAAGCAGATGATTATTCCCCCGTGTCTTCACATATTGGATCCCAATCCATCAATATCCATATAAAATGTAAGATAATTATTATATTAGTAGATAAAGGATAGATAATCCCTTAGTTGTGACTGCTCCATTATATTAGGAAGGTGGTTTTACCCAATCAATGAAAGATAAATAAACAGTAATGAGATGTGATTAAAGACCAGCGCTGGCATGTTTGCTCTGTGCTGAAATGTTCCCATCAGAACAACAACAACTGGCGTGTCCTGTTTTATATATATATATATATATATGACTGAACGAATGAAAGCAAATCATCTTTCAACTTAAAACATTAGAAAAGTTTAGGTCTTTTCTTTTGGTTTCAGTTCACTGGATCATCCATAATGTATGTATGAGAGACTGAGCCGTGTTACCACACATCAGTGACCTGAATTTACTAATTTCCACTGAAAGCGTGCGGTCTTCGCCTGGTTAGATACAGCTCTTATAGCATATGTGATGAAAGTGTACATTTGGTTTAAATGGGGAAAAACAGAAACGGTTGTCACAGTCGGAAAGCGCCTCAACAATCTCTGCAAACGTGTTGCTTTGTTGATGAATGATCTGTGCGATTAGCTCCCCGATGTGATTATAAAAAAACATCTTTTCTCTGCTAAAGAGATGTTAGAAATGTGACGGTGAAAAGATAAAAATAAAAAAACATCCCGACTGGTGAAGCATGATCTCCAAAATGTATTCATCAACACAAAGGTGACATTTTGATTCTCACGGTAAGATGCTTGGTAAAAACATTATGCTATTCACAATTATGCATTCAGAGTGTTTTTACTCAATTAGAGTGTTTTATTTCCTGAGGTGAAGACAAAACAGCGAGGGATTACTGCAAAGTGTAAACTAATGGGACACGAGTTAGCAAGACAGCTTTATATGAGAGGGATGAAGCTGTTTTATTATTATTATTATTATTATTATTATTATTATTATTATTATTTATTTTTACAGAGAACAATGAAGCCTCCAGCGCAGATTTGGTCAAATTAGAGATTTTCTGATCTGTAATAACATTTAAATCTTTTTGGTCATGTTTTTCCTAACGCTAACCTTATTGTCAGACAGGTTTGTGGTTCGATAGACTGAAACAGTAACTTTTAATGTCAGAGTAATATTATAGCCGACAGCACAGATAAATGGCATGTTTACACTGCAGGTGGCTTTTCAGAGTGTAACCACGACGATGTCAGCTGACGACAACCTATTAACTCCTGTTAGGTTACATATATATATATATATATATATATATATATATATATATATATATATATATTACAGGGTTGCATAATCCTCTGTGGGCTGAGAAAATGACACGGCCTGCAGGCTGAAGAAACCCTTTCGAAAATCCTTCTGCATCATTTCCAAAATGCAAAATGCAAAAAAAAAAAGCCAAGTAGTAACAAGTCTGCTTGTTATTCATTTCTGAAAAGTCGGCTATTTGCAGAAGTAAGGCTTTCACTCACCCGCATGATTAGGATATTAATACAAATCCAGTGTGTCACGGTGTGTGTGTGTGTGAGTGTGTGTGTGTGTGTGTGTGTGTGTGTATGTGTGTGTGTGTACAATGAGCTCGAGATCTGACTCACCGGTAATGTAATTGGTATTTGACACTACTGTACTTCTACTGTATATAGTCATCTTTAATCAAGTTTCTTCCATTGTCCCTTTTATGATAGATGCAGCAGAGACTTTCTATTCACACCTGCTTCATGCAGAGACTGATCAGGTTCATTATATACTGCACTCACAAGTCTCGAGTATCAGCTGGTAGATTCGTTGATCGACAGAAAAGTTGCTAACTACTTTAAAATTGGATTAATCCTAACAAACAAAAACTCTTTAATTTAAATATTATTCTGGTTTATTCATCTCTGGGTTGTGGTTTGTTGGTCGGGATAAAAGAAGACATTTGAGGACGTCACCGTGAGCTTTGGGAACCAATGATTAATGGAGAAAATGAATCGATAATGATCATTAGTTGCAGCCCAAACACAGAGGTAGAAATCTAAATGTCAGGTAAGTATAAAGGTCAATGTCTACATGCATCTACTCAACAGACCACCACACACAGTACGTGTGTTAAAGCTAAAGATAAATTGTTGTACTTCTACATCTTTCATGTTTGTCTGCTACTTGTTCATTATCAAAACCAAGTCCTGTTCTATAAATATCCCCAATATGCTACTGTTACTACATTTTAAAAGCTCTGAAGTCTCTTTATTATTCTACCTTCGCTTATCTTTATATTACTGGTTGTTATTTCCATTTCCACACAGCATACTTACAGACTAAGCCTTTTGAGGCCTTTTGAGGCTTAGTTTGAAAGCACCAAAACTGATTTTCAGAAGCTATAAAACACACTGACAGCGTTGTACTTTCAGTACTGTGTGTTTTATACAGTAGCAGACCAAAAAAAAAGAAAAAAAAAATCATTGAAACTCTCACTAACAGAAGCCAACACCAGCTGCTTCCTTTAGAGGTTCGGCAGCTTGCAGGACACCTGACTTTCTGATGTCTGTCGGCCTTAAAGTCAACAGTATAGAGGACAGAGGAGTAAGCTTCTGACTGAGTCCGGAGGCCTTTTTCACAAAGCAGGATTACCGAGTTAACTGGATGTCTTTGATGAGTAAAACCTAGACCGCTCTTCAAAGCTGGAACACGGTCAAAAGTAGAAAGAGCTGTTCTGGGTTTTACATGGCGTCCGGATAATTTTACAATCCTGCTCAGTGAGGAAGGACGTACGGACTGGAAAAGTCTGGACGGACTTAAGAGATGTTATTTCTTTATTTTTTTGGTTTAAAGACTTTGGCTGTTTGTTGTGTTTACTGATGTTTCCTCAGGTGTTCTTCCTGTGTAATGCACTACAAACGAAAAAAAAAAAAAAAACACCTCGGGCTCGATTACACATTAAATAAAAAGAGCACCAACAGCGGTGTTCAGGTAAAAAAGAATTCAATAACTGAGGTCTGGGTTTTTAAAAGCCCACCTTTGCCGCTCCGAGCGCCTCCTGTACGACGTACAAACAAAAAGGAGCAATGACTCCCAGAATCAACAGGATATCACATATTCGATGGTACAATGAGTTCAAAGCCAAACATGACACTGTCCAGATGTCGTAAATGACACATCTCTGTCATATCTTCACAAAATAAAAGCTCATGTCAATGGCTTTTGTTCCACGCTGCATTTCATGTGAAGCCATTCCTTTTCATGCCCTCGTTCCTTGTTGATCAAGGATCTCCTCGGAGAGGAAGAGAGGCTTTTTCTTCCTTATCTGATGTGCTTCCACTGCTTAATACACTTGCATTCTGATGCACAGATCAAAGGCCAGCGAGGAAATTCATCAAAAGGAATCATTCAAAAAAAAAAGAGAAAAAAGAAAGAAAGAAAGAGAAGAAGATATAAGAGATGTAGTTCTGAACAAATTAGATGGTTATCTAATATTAGTAGAAACGACAAGCAAAGGCAAAAGGGGCACAATGAGAGTAAAACTGGGAGAACATATTCAGAATTCAAAAAAGGAATAACGGCGATGTTATAGGAGAGAGATGTATATATTACATGGTGCTATATGATATCTAGAGGCTGGTTAAAAACAACCATCTCGCTTCCAGCAGAACATAATGTGTTCTCTGCATGTGCGGTCTTGGAAATGGAGTTAATTGAGATAATTTGACAACAACAACAACAACAACAACAGCTATCATTTTAAAGCTGGAGCAGATTGACTAAAAAAAAAAAGAAAAAAAAGGTAAATTATATCCCAGATGTACAGAGACGGTGGATGAGAACCAAATCCACTCGTGTTCTTGTTGAATTTAACATTAAGAAAAGAACAGAAACGTATTTTAATGTCTTCATGTTTTCAACTGACCCTTTACATAGAAACCTGCCTGCTCCGGTAGTTACGGTCCATTTAGTCTAAAATGGCAACTGTGGCTAGGATATTATTAGCTCAAGCTAGCTAACGAGCATTAGCTCCCTGAGTTTCTTCACCTTCTCTGACTCATTGTAAGGAAGAAAAAACCCAAACAGGACTTTAAATATTAGCTAACGTTAGCTGACAGCTAGTAGGTCAAGCTAGTGAGCCAGGAAAGCTAACATTTACAAATTATGCTAAGAGTAGACAAACACACTGTTTAATCTATTCTCTACACTTTTACACGTCTGTTTTTGGTTTTGAAAAGGTGAATTTTTTATTTTTTTTTATTTTGTTTAAATCACACAACTGAGAGTTTTACTACAACCCCACACACACACGTCTGGTCTGGGTTACGGTTGGGGAGGTAATTAAGACACTTGGCGTACTACTACTTCTCCCCAGTCGCCTCCTGCTGCTGGCACACATCCTCACACTTTTAACCAGCGATCACCAGGATATTTTCTGGTCCTTATTCTTGGTCAGGCCTCTATTCGGGCACTTTCCCAGCTCTGGCTGAGACGATGCTCTCCAAGTATGTACAGTGCCAGTAACTACACTGGTATGTCCACCCACACCACAATCAGGTGTGTTTAGCAGCCTTGTTACAAACCCATTAGTGATTACTTAGATGAAAGTGCCTCCTCTCCTGTATGATCTGCTTTTTAACTGTCACTAAAAGGGTTTATTACACAAAGGAAACTTACCCATTACTGTGTGCATGATACCTGTCACACAAAAAAATGTGCATGTTACAAAAACCTCCATGTCTAAGTGAGAAACAGTTTAAATATGTTACGTGGAGTATGCAAACATTATAAATACCTTTTCCATATCATACAGGTCCGCTGGTCAAACTGCTCAGTGTATAATCCACCAACTTGCACGTATCTCCATGAAGAATTCAGACCTCGGGGAGGTTAAAATGGATTACTCTCAGCCTTTTAAGCCTGAAAAAGGAGCCATGTGACTGCCAACTGAGGCCATAAATATGCATTATGTTTAACGGCAAAGGAAATTTTAATGATCATCAAGGAGGAGGCCAAAAATGTAAAAACGTTTTACACGCAAAACAAATGTATGACAAAGTCTGAAGCATATTTTACCAGGTTGCACATATTCCAAAAATCAACTCATCACTCCTGGGTTGGCTGAGACAGTAAATCACGGAGATAGACGAGTGAACTCCAACAATGGGGGTGGATTTGGCTCATTTCATCTCAAAGCGACACGGGTCCATTTTAACAAGCACTCTTCAGTAAAACACCAAGATGAGAGAAATGTGGCCAGCCAAGCACTGAGCCCTAATTACTGATATTTTTCTGCCAGAATGAGAAGCAAGTGGCAAATAACTGGATTACAAAGCCGAACACAAATTAATAAGACAAGATCAGGAGACGAACACTAAACAACACTTCTTCTGAGGATGACGGGGATCTGGGACGGGATGGGATGGGAAGGGCTGGGATGGGATAGGACGGGATGGAGATGGGATGGGATGGGATGGGATGGGATGGGATGGGATGGGATGGAGGAGGGGTCTGTGTGAGGCGTGGTGCGTACAAAAAAACAACCAGCAAGACATCAGCAGAAATTAAATTAGTGCTATAATGCGGTTCAGAGATCACTGGATGCTCTTGGAGATGTTCCAGTGAATCCTCAGCAATGTGACAATGTTTGAAAATAATATTTTCTGTCACCTGAACACCTGAAGAGACACGAACCAATTCTAAAATCAGCAACAAAGTCCCATATTGGAACAAAACTGTGCTCCGTGTATTCATGTGTGAATCACACTTTGACTGGTAATGAGCAAAAAAAAAAAAAAAAGTAATTTCCATCAAAAAAAAGAACTTTTGCCTCCGGGCTAGTTCAATAATTAATCTGGTACTAAAAGGTAAAAAACATTTGCAGATAAAAAATCAGTGTTCTGTGAAGGTATCATCACTCACAGGCAGGTGATGCTGGTGAATGTGAACATTTATCCCTACAGGCCCGCCTCCGCCTGCGAGTCCTCATTACACCTTTAGTCAGTTGTCATAACACTCAAACACAAAAGGGTTCAATTCATACACGACAGGGAAAAAAAGCCTGCTGCTCTCTGAAGACGTGCCCATCGTATCATAACAATTAGCTGACAGATATTATCAACTAATGTATTCATCACTCCTACATCCACTCTCACAGTCAGCCATCCTCACAAATAGCTCTCTGATAACCAGACAGCGACACCTAATACTGTTCCACATCTGTAAAAGTCATGCTATGTTGGACTACTCAACAGCACATGATAAACAGTAGTGTGGAAAAAGTTTCAGGCTCCCACAGAGGCCTGATGTCAACTTCATGGAGTCAGTCTGGGATCACATGCACAGACAGAAGCAAACGATACAGCCTAAATCAACAGAAGAAGTGTGGCAAGTTCTCCAAGATGAAAACTGAGCTCTTAACCACTGATTGAAATTGTTGATCTATTAACACATGATAGAAAATTAAGATTCCAGCTTTACGTGCATCTCAAATGCAAACAAAACATCTTTTCCTCAAAATTTGTGATGCAATACTCCACAAACTGAGCGCTAGACGCCCTCGGGACACATTAAGTGACCTCAAAATAAAGAGCAGCACAGACAGAAGCATAATTTGCAGCGGGAGATAAAGCCAAAGAAAACACAGACAACGAGAACAGAGCGTAAAAGTACAGAAGTGAATAAAACAGAAGCGAGAAAGAACAGGAAAGGGGCAAGAAAACAAAACGTGCAACACGGACGCCAAGCAGAAGAGAGAAAAAGAGAAGAAGAGAAGAAGTTTGAGGAGGGGAGCGTAAACGAGGAAGACACACACAGACAGCGAGTCTGGGGGCCGAGGGTTGGGAGAGTTGATGCTCTTTGAGTTCTGAAATGAAGAGAAATGAGAAGAAATTGATGCAGGCCCAGAGGGAGGCGGGAGAACACTGTGTACCAGGACATTAGAGTCTGATATTACAGTACATAGGACACAATCTTTTCTCGCTCCCTGATACAATTCAATTCATACCCTGGATTCCTATTTGTGTCTCGCTCGCCCTGCTGCAACCGAATTCATATCCAAGAACCTATTCTCTCTCTCTCTCTCTCTCTTGGTGCAGTGATGACAGCTCGACCATATTAAGAGTGTGAGAACTGCTGCTACTGGGTATCTGCAGGTGGTGTGTGTGTGTGTGTGTGTGTGTGACCTCTCCGAATCTATTATCTCTGCAGGTATCAAGATCACAACCAACAGTCATGCGTGCTGACCAATCACTGCCAACACAAGCTGGTTTGTGTGTCTGTGTGTGTGTGTGTGTGTCTTTGATCTCTGGCTGTCCTTGCCATGCCCCCCATCTCTCTCTCTCTCTCTCTCTCTCTCTCTCTTGTGTAAACACACATGCACCACACACAGGGCAGCCTGTGTTGGCAGTAACACACACACACACACACAGAGAGCCCCCAGCTGTTTTCAGTCTCTCTCCTGTCGAACTGACAGACACTAAGCAGACTGATCTCCTCAACTTGAGACGTCAGCCTCTCTCCTCCTCCCCCTCATCTCTGTCTCTCTTCACTTCTTTTTTGTGTCTCGCCTTCTTGTCGTCTTCCTGATTCTGTTTTGTGTCTTTCTCACCCTTTCATTTCTTCCTTTCCCTCCCCTCTCACAGTCCACATGTCTCTCTCTCTCTCTCTCTCTCTCTCTCTCTCTCTCTCTCTCTCTCTCTCTCTCTGTCACCTCCCCCAGACCATCTGACACTCTCAATTATGTCTCCGGCTCAGTTTGTGACTGTATGCAGAGTGTACATAACAAAAGCATGCAGTTATTTACTATGGGCTTGAATATTGTGTTGGTATATCAGGCCATAACGCTAGCAGGAAGTCAGCTGTATGCTAAACCTTGAGCCCAGTTGTTAGCCATGCAGTTTGACATTTATTACTGGATGCACAAACCAGAACAGTTTTTAAATCATAACAATAAAACATCATCTGAATCTAAGAGGATCCAAATAAAACATGTGCAGTAAGTGTACTGGAGGGATAACAGGAAGATCCTTTAAATACGATGGGACTAATCTTTGTTCATCTACTTGAAAGGGTCAGTTTACCTCTGAGATTTCTGCTGCTACACTAAAACAACACAAGAGTGAGAGGAAAATTGGCTTGTGTTGTTTGCAGCATTGAAAAACTAGAAAACAAACGGTTTTGTAGTAGAGAGTACTTCCAATGAAAACTGTTGATGGAGCCGTGTGTGGATTATCCAGACGAACAGGGACACCGACTCTGGAAAGCCAACATGTTGCTACCTGGAGAAGAATAGTTTGGTTGAACCAACGCTGTAACTGTGCCACACGTAACCCAACATGCAGCATCACTAACACGGTACAGTGATGGATAGCTGAACACCGAGCGGTGCACAAATGTGCCAACAGGGCAGGTATTATAACCGTATTATTAAACTTCCTGAAATATTGCGACAATAGTCTGACTCAGTGCGAGTCCCGGGGGGAGTCGGGGGAGAGCAGCAGGTGAGCCAACTGTCAATCAACGCCCACACAGCTGATATTAAAGCTACCAAGTCTTCAAATCTTATTATTAACGGAGCAATGCCTTCCAAAATGACCACCGACACACTTATTAGAGGGCCTGGAGGATGTTTGAGTGTGCTGTCATCTCTGCAACCGTATCACCCATCATCACCGGTCGACTTCACTAATGGTCTTGTGGCTGAATTTAATCAGACTCTTGAAGAAACAGTCACTCTCTCTCTCTCTCTCTCCCTACGTTGCTGCTGTTTATAAGACTGTCGTTCGCCCTCACCTTCCCCGAGGCTCATCCAACTCTCTGGACTCTACTGTACCCTCTTCTCCGTCTCTCTCTCTTCCTCCATTTGTCTCCGCCGTCCACTCCTTCGCCCACATTTTCACAAGGTCAGACCCACCCTCTCCTCGTCTCTGACACCTACTGTCCCTCTGCTGGTCTCTTTCTCTCCCTTTCTCTTTCATCTCCATCATTTTGTCTGTTCTTCTTCATCTCTCACCTTCCACATTACTTTTTTC
Organism: Pampus argenteus; assembly: GCA_036937835.1. Taxonomy (NCBI): domain Eukaryota; kingdom Metazoa; phylum Chordata; class Actinopteri; order Scombriformes; family Stromateidae; genus Pampus; species Pampus argenteus. The sequence continues at coordinate 18,225,753 of CM072879.1, forward strand.
TGCTTTCATCTGCTCCTGGCCGTGAGTCTGCTGTCCAATGGCCTATTATATATTTAATTTCCCTCAAGGCCCTGCTCCTTATATTTCCTTGTCTCTTTCAGTCTGTATTCTTACATCATTCGATCTGTATTCTTGTCCAATGTTCCAGAAAAACCTTCTTTCATGTCACAAAGAGATGGTACAATCTACATTAGGTCCTTCAGAAAGGTGCTTAAGGGTCATCACCTGTGTAGGCCACAATGTATTTATGTTTTATAAGTGTATTGCAATTCAAGACCAAACTTAGTTAGTTAGTAACATTTAGTAATTACCATTAAAAACACAAAGTACAGCTGAGACTGACGAGAATATCTTTAGTTTGCAGCTAATTAATGGACAAATTAACATTTTGACCTGATAATGTCTCAACACCAAAAGTCAAACAAAGCCATGGATCGATCAATCAATCAATCAATCAATCAATCATAGAGCCACAATACATGTATATTGGCTGATAAGGAGTAAAGTAAAGACTGATGGTACTATATGGAAAATGGTCACCATCATAGGCTTAATGTTGGTCCTGAGTTATTATTACTTCTATGGGTATATATATATATTCATATATTTAGATACAGTTGTATTCATTTCATCATTCACAGCTCTTTCACCATGTCACCGTCCGCTCTTTCACCGTGTCACCGTCCGCTCTTTCACCGTGTCACCGTCCGCTCTTTCACCGTGTCACCGTCCGCTCTTTCACCGTGTCACCGTCCGCTCTTTCACCGTGTCACCGTCCGTTCTTTCACCATGTCACCGTCCGCTCTTTCACCATGTCACCGTCCGCTCTTTCACCATGTCACCGTCTGCTCTTTCACCATGTCACCGTCCGCTCTTTAACCATGTCACCGTCCGCTCTTTCACCATGTCACCGTCTGCTCTTTCACCATGTCACCGTCCGCTCTTTCACCATGTCACCGTCCGCTCTTTTACAATCTGTCACTGTCGCAGTTTTTCAACTATTTCTGTCTCTTTTTCAGTTGCTCTTTTATTCTGTCACTCTGCACCCTGCCAGGTTTTTTTTTGGTTTTTTATCCATCTGTCCATAAGTGTCTTTGAGTCCTTTCTTTCAACAGCTATCACTTTCTTTTCCTCTCTGATACTCATGTTTTTTTGTTTTTTTTCCAGTTTTTCACTATCCTTTACTTCCCAAGTTTTATGTCTTTCGGTCCTTTTTTTATCGTGTCATTCTCGTCTCTCTCTTTCTGTGTCACTCTTCGTTGGTTTGCCTCTGTCTGGCTCTCTCTTCCCCCATTTATTATCTCTGCCTTTATGCCTCTTCATTCCCATCATTTGTCTCCTTTGAAGCCTGCACTGTTGTGTGTGTGCGTGTGCGTGTGTGTGCGTGCATGTGATTGGTTGTGAGCCTAAGCTATATAAGAGCAGCATACTGAGAAAATTAAAAAGAGATTTAACGGTTTTTGTGTGACAGATGGGAAAATGAAGTGTAGCAACAAATTCAAAGTATTATTTGTGTGTATATGCGTGTGTCAGAGGCAGAGACCAGCAGCAAGAGGAACATCATGTAGGGATTTGAGCATGATGGAGTATAAAGTACTTACACTGACCTGCGACCAATGCATTCATGAGTGCAGGCGTGCATGCATTCAAGCGACATACATGTGTACTGTATAATATGCATAATATGTATGTGTGTTTTTCTATCATGTGATTTGACAGTTCTCATGCTGAGGTATGCACCCCCACTCCCTGGACACACACACACACACACACACACACAGACACACACACACACACACACAGACACACACACACACACACAAGCCCTCAAAGCTACATCAGTGTGTTTGCTGAGAGTCGAGCTCTTCAGCGACTACCTCTCACTGCCTCTTAACACTGTGCTTCTCTCCAGTGACAATGCATGCTGGGAAAAAAAAACAACAATACACAAACACTATAAATAATTACAATAATTTATCTGGTTTTGAAGAGTGTAATGTCAGTTAAATTACCTCTTTACACAATTCTACCAAGTCTCCAATAAAAGCAAGTATTGAAATAATGGCTGGGTGCAAACAATGGCTGGTAAAAAAATAAAAATAAATAAAAATAAATAAATAAAAATAAATAAAAATAAATAAAAATAAATAAAAATAAATAAAAATAAAAATAAATAAATAAAAATAAAAAAGCCTTTATTACCTCTAGCTTGGCTCACACGGTTAAATCAGCTCATTGTATATTTAAATATTCCCATCAGAGCAACACCATACTAACCACGTTGTTGCTCTGCTCTTCAGTTCAATCATTATTTCCTATTTTCTTTATTTTAATTTATAATACCTTAAGTAAATGTTTTTTTGGAAAGCATTCCTCTGAGGCAGAGGGATTACCTCCCGTCTCGCTCAAGGACATCTGAACATGACCGTTTTGTCCATTTCTCACGGTCGGCTAATCACCAGGCCAGCTGGGAGACGCAGCTTCACTTGAGAAAGTGGTTAATAATAGCACCTGATCTTTAAAGCTCACCAGCTGATTGCAGCAATATTCAGAGCTCTTAGATAACAGTGATGGAGGGCAGGTTTCACTCTCTCCCGGTAATTTGTCCACATTTTACAATGTGACAGGTAAATCACTGTATTCCTTTCAAGTTCTCCACATAACATGGTATTAGATCTTTGATGCATGTGATAAATTATCCAGGCAAGAGTGAAGTATGCCCACCAGCTACATCCACGTTCAACTTGTCAGGTCTCCCGGAGCGCTAAAACCTAACACTAATTAGCTTCCACAACAAAGTCCCAAGACCTCAAAGGTAACGTTAACAAGCTAACACTTCCCGGAGCATGATGGCATTTAATTCTCAGCAGCTCATAGTAGACGGCATGTTGAACTTTATTTCTTTGTCTGAGGAGACTGCATGCACATTCATCATTACTGACGTTTTAAATATGCATTTAAAAAGGCTAAAGTGCACCCAAATGTCCAGTTAATGACTCTGGATGGTTAAGATTTGACCAAACCAACCAACCAACCGAAGACAAGCTAGTTGCCGGGGCCAAGTAGGCGGCGATCTGTCGTGCAGCACTGAAAATAATCATATTCTCAATTGTTGAGCACAAGCCTGCCTCACTTTTCAAAAGGTGAGGAAATCCTACAGATGCAGCCAATTAAACTTCACAGCAAGGCGGGCTCGTGGTCATGCAGGATGTGAACGTGCTGCGGGACAAATCGGTTTGTTGCATCTACGCTACAATGCATAAATCAGCCAACACGTGCTCAAACCGAAACAAGAGAATAAGTCTATTTCCAATTAGTGTTTTCAGCGCCCTCTACAGGACGGATGGGGGGTCACATCAGGTCACACACAGGACAACACATAGGAGCTGTAATTATGTTAACGTTGCGGTTAAATTCTCGTTAGGTTTAGGCACAAAAACCACTTGGTGAAGGAAACATCGTGGTTTGGGTTAAAATGGTGGTTTCTACTTCCTTAAAGTTACCATGGCAACGGTAAACACCACAACAAACGTGGTTTTTCCGGTTTTAAAAATAAAAAGCACTGACTGGGTAATCTGCTGCAGTCATCTGACTATCTGACCTCCTTCCTCCTAATGTCTCCTCACACGTTGAACACGTTCAGCATCACCACATTCACACTGATTTACATCCAATGAAGAAGTAAAACTGTTTACGTGTGCTCTAACTGAATGCTCTCGCTCACAGCGCACAATTAAACACATAAATAAGTAAACCTTACATCCATTTTGGCAACCGTTAACAGCATCCATCTGCCCAGCTGAGCTCCATCTAACCCGCGAAAGCCTCCTCCGGCTCTCAGCACAGCGCCGGGATGGATGCTGCACCTTTCATTGAGATGTATGCAGCCACAGGCCTTGAGTGCAGGAACTCACACACACACACACATATATATATATATATATATATACACACTCCCACTCTTCTGCCACGTTAAGCAAAGAGAAGGATACAAAACGTGCACAATGCTACACACAGACACACAAACATGTCCACACATCAACATTAATAACCAATGCTACACATTCAATCACTTAAACTTACTTAAGAATTAAACTGCACAAAGCTCAGCTATCGAGGAGGTGCATGAACACAACACAACAGCCTGTGTATAGTCTCACTTAGGAACACACAAAGATGACTGTACACCTGCAGTAGAGCACACACACACACACACACACACACCCGCACGCTCAAGACAAGACAAATGAAGACTGCATCTCGTTTACTAGCCAGTGCAGACAGGTCCTTATAAAACATGCATGGCGTGTATTCCCCGGCTATCTAGCTCCAAATACACACCCGCTCACTCAAAACAATCCACATACGGGCTGCAGAAAGTACTGAATTGTGCTTGGCTGGCATGCTCCATCATCTTTTGACAGGCAATTATTTTATCACGCTTCACACACACACACACACACACACACACACAGACACACAAACACAGTGGCTGAAACATATACACAAGCTAATGTGCAGTCACATCTGATGAGAGCGCACCAAAATGTACAGTTCATACAGACACACAGGTTAATAATTCAAAGCCCTGGTTAAGAGGGGGGCGCTCCCTCCTTATTAAATTATTGACAAGCAACATCTAGACTCTCTGCAGCTGACCTGAGGGACGGCCGGCGGGGAGGGAGGAGGACAAGAAGCATATGTGAGGGAGAAGAAAGGAGGAAGGAGGTGGAGAGGATCATTTGCGGCGGATGGAAAGCAGAAATTAACGTGGGAGAGAGTTCAGTATAAGACAATGGCTTCCTGATATAACAGAGAGCAGGAGAACCGAAGCGAACCCTAAATAAATCCCGAAAGCCTTTAAATTGGAATTTAAATCGAATTGAGCCAAGAGACGGAGCGAAGTAAAAGCTGCTCTGTGCACTATTTCTGCTGCCTGCCTCTTTGTTGCTACGGGATGCAGAGGTGCTGGTTCACACACAGTATTCATTTCAGAGCAATTACTGCCTGTTGCTGCTGCGGTTTCCTGTACTGGATGTGCTCGATTGCAGCATGTCACTGCACTGGCACACAGGTATCTGTCCATCTGTCACTGCTGAAATCTCAGTCAATCAACACGTTACATATAACACACATGACTAATTAAACACAGCGCTGATGAGCAAACCTTTCAGAAAGTTTATTTATGCAACCAAAATGTTCTCGCGGTTGTTCTACTGACAAATATCGGAGATCATTTGGAGAGCGAGATGACAAAGATCCATCCATCTCATCACAGACGAGGTCTGGTAAAAAAAAAAAAAAAAAATTATTCCGACATTATCGGGGAACCTAAACGCATCACACTGCACGTGTGAAAGTTATGTTCTTATAGAGCAGTGTCATACTGTCAGGAAAGTTATTATTGATTTTTGATAATTGATACCTCTTAATACTAATACTAAGTTAATAGTGACTGTATATTTTTAAAGATAAAGATACTATGAACTCTTTTAGCAGCACGGGAGCATTAAAAGGTAGTTTTGTAAAGTCAGCAGAGTTTCATCTCATATATATACCCACCACACACACACACACACACACACACACACACACACACCCTCTGAGCACCTGAAAAGTGCTGCTGCACTTTGTTTTATTGATCTCGTTGCCTGTGAAGCTATTAAGCTGATCTGTAACAGTGTTATTCTCCAACACCGGATGATTCACGGTTTCTCCACTATTTCCTGCCGTCCTCGTCCCACACTGACCAAGCTGCAGCACTTGTGCAGATTCTGCATTTACATTCTCCACACAGACTTTTTACTCGCCATTAGCTGCTGTTCACATCAAAGTCGGGGACAAATGCTTCACGCTTTTCAGGCCGTCACTGCTTAAAGACGGGATTTGAATGTTTCCGACCACGCTGTGCTGAAATTGTGCATTTCTGAGCAGTTTTGCTGCATCATCCGCTCACAAACACACCAAACCACACAAAAGACCATGACACAGCTTGACTTCCAGGTTGTCAAATTAACACTTTCAACAGAAATAATCCCTTTATATGATGAGTTTACATTTACTATGAGTCCCAGAAATTTGACAGCACAGGAACAGCTCAGTTGGGAATGAGAAACTAAAGGTGAAGGACACTCAATCATTTCCATAAAGTATTTACTCTTCATGGTTTATTTTGTGCCAGACGGATGTTCAGACTAACTACTGTACAAGATGACAGTGGATGCATCACGATGATGTAGTAGACTCCACCTATCTGGCATAAAACAAACAATCCACTAAATCTGATCTGTGAGAGCACAAAGAAAGAAAAAAAGAGTTATCTATGATCGTTTGTTATTTCCTGAAGGCAAAAACTAAAATTACACACCTTATACAGTAAAATATCAGACCACTCAACTGAGACTTCAAAGATCTTTCTGGGCTGTCTTCAAACCTCCCTGCAACAACTCACAGGAGACGGAAACGCTGAGGCAGATGAGAAGGATGTCAGGAAGCAAGCGAGGACGATTATTATGTAGATCTGTTGTGTTACAGAGCAGAAAACAAGAGAGACCAAGGCAGAGACTGTAGAAGGAGAGAAACACCACAACCAGGAACCACACAACCACAATTACAATCCAGCATCCACAGAGCCTCCCGTTGTAGTGAACACAACACATGTAAACACACACAAACACAGCTACAGAGCCGCAACCGCAGGCCAGTTTAAGCCATGATTCACAGGTTGTGTTTAATTCACGAACACAGATCCTGTGAACCTTAAACTTCCACATAACAGCCAGAAGTACAGAGTTACAAGTAAAGAAGTACTGTTGTTGTAACGTTGTTCTACGAAAGAGACACGCTTTACTTTTGCTGTGAATAAAAAAATAAAATAAAAAAAAACTTCGGACAAAAAAAAAAAAGATAAAAGTGTATTTTTGTTCCACTAATCATGGATATAAATGATCGATCATAAAATAAGTTGCTGAATATGTGATGATATCTAAACTACATTCACAGTTTTACTTTTACAAAAACAACGTCATCATCACCATGGCGACAGAGAGACAATCACAGTCTTACAGCTGGAAACAGGAAACGATCAACGTCAGAGTTGATCGTTGACTCACCTCAACCTCACCTGAGCCAGCCGCCAGCGGGCGTGGTCGCTCAGATGTTATTATACGTTATTTGAAGGTCACATGCTCAAAACGAATAATTTGTTGTTGCTGCAACAACAAAACTGCAAACTCTCGCAAATATTTCTGGCTTTAGTTTCATTTCTCATGATCAGCAGATGGCAGATTCCTGGAAGGACAAAGCTGAAGAATAAATCCTACATCCAACCACATATTATATTTGTCACATTATCTGACCTCATATGACCGAAGATCTCCGAAAAAAAACAAAAAAAACCAAAAAAAACAACAAAAAACAACAAAAAACAACAAAAAACACTAAAGACTCAAAGAAAGTTTTTAAAACTGATATTTACCACAACCATCCAGCTCTGTTTCATCATACACTCAGACTAAATAGCTCCAACACGTCTCTGTCTACCACCACACAGACTCCCTGCTGAGCTACACACACACACACACACACACACACACACCATAATTACAGAATGGCCACACTAAGTCAAAACACAAAACCCCCGTGTGGATTTTGAAACATTTGGGATAGATATGAAAGCCTCTGTCTCCACTAATCTTATGTTTTACATCCACCATGGGAGGTTTGTGTGTGTGTGTGTGTGTGTGTGTGTGTACTGTGGACCGCAGAGAGTGCGCCACTTCAGAGGACAAGATCAGCAGAGACCAGGGCAGAGGGCCAGACTACACAAGGCAATAATAATCCATCCAAAAAGTCATTTTCCAACAGTCCCCTCTGGCAGGACGTTGCTTCTTTCAACGGCTCGTTGGTGTACCGAGAAAGTCGTGGATTTTATGTGTGTGTGTGTTAGAGTCAGGGACTATCCTCGTGTGTTGTTTGGATATTATGTATATGTATGTACATATGTCGTCCGTACAGCCAGGTTGTCATGTGCCACAAGCAGAGGACACACACAGAGATAGAGAGAGAGAGAGACATAAATCTTATGTGCAGAGGATTAATGCTGTGGTCTTAGCAGAGGCTATTTTCCCTTTCCTGAATCAGGAGGTTAATCGTATTACCTGTGAAAGTGACGGTTAACAGCGCACAACAGGACCTCCGAAAAACAGGACATGGTGAAAAAACAAAAAATAAATAAAAAATGAGTACACGTATTAAAAGCTGCAATTTACAACGTCGACCAGCAACAGTTTGTGAATCCCAGCTGGCTTCTTTTCTGCACTGCAAGTGTTTAAAGGAACCTGCTGCAGAAATTAGTATTGGAGATTTAAAAACCTTTGGGAACAAGGTGGACTGTGAATATTTCCTTTCTTTATTTGTTGCTGCTGAAAAAAACAAAAAAACAAAAAACAACTCTGGATTTGACCCTCATCTGCTCCACTAATCAGTTGGAAGTGTAGAGAATCCCTCAATGGCTTCCCACCATGCGTACATTACAACGCCCGCTCTTCATATGTTGTAGTATGACACAAAAACACCTGCTACTGGTCCGTTCTACGTCACACTGAAAACACGTTGAACTGAATGTATTAACGTGTCCTGTTGCTGCTGCGTTTAACAGCTGTTGTTACTCATGCTGAAAGTTACCGCACATGAACTTTCGCTTTTTCTTCTGTTCCAAACAAACAGTTGAACACGATGCCAGAAAATGAAACGCACCGCTTCCTGAGGACAGGAAGCATCTCGACCTTTTCCACAAAACAGCAGAATAGATATTAAATCACGATTATGCTGAGATGTTTTTAAAAAGACATTTATTTTCTTTATCTTAACCCGACGGAGGCCAACGCTGAACCGACCACACCTAAAGAAACGACCTGATTTCACAAACAACCCTCAGTCTGACTGATCTCAGGAGGAAAAGAGAATTCAGCCTGATTCACATATTTATAAAAACACAGAGAGATGTTGGACTCTCTTACATTTAGTATTAACTTAAGGAGAACACATCCTGTGTATTTCTCTTCTCTCTTGCTGAAACGTCCTATAAAAACAACAGTTGCACCTTTTATCTCGTTCTTTCTTTGTCTACTGGTACCTTAAGAAAAAAACAAAAAAAATCACTGCTGTCACTACTTGACACCTGGTTGATACGTGCACGCCGCGGTTTGACAGAAAGTTGTCTCCCTGCTCACGTAGCTGCAAACGTT
>CM072879.1:18237500-18285000 GCA_036937835.1 Pampus argenteus
TGCAGACTTCAGCAAAAGAAAACACTTTTTTTTATTGTATTTTTATGTTGCTAAATTGCACCATGCTTACATTATATCTCCATGTTTTCCCCCTTTTCTTCAACTTTAGAGCTCCTCTGTTATTCCAGTTAACTCATAGCCCACAGCTTTAACTTCTGCTCAACTAATCAGTCGTTACTGAAGCCAAAACAACACCATTCCTCAACTTCTTCCCGCTCGCTGCTATTTCTTCATTTATCCCATGACGTCACCACGGCGACAAATTCTCACAGACACACCTTCTTAACCGAGGAAACGTCAGCTCAGCAATTCAGCAAACCAAAAAGCCTTCTTCCTCGCACCGATATTTGAGGACGTTACTGGTGGAAACAAACCAGTTACAGCCTCAAACGTACACGTGGACATTAAATCCTGTAACGCCTCGAGGGATGATGGGAAGTGAATAAAATGTTTTTAACTAAATAAATCAGAGCACAGCTGCCAGTGGGGCGACGTTGTTTCAGCAGGCAGGCGCTTCAGTGAAATTACCTGCGTAGACCTTTGACTGAGGACCCCGTCTAGAAGAATAATGTAACAGCACTGAATGAGAGAAAGATGGAGAGCCAGATACGGCAGGGTGTGGTCACGGCAGAGTAATTCAGGATGTGAAGGGAAGGTGATATTATGATAATGCAGGAAGACGAGATTAAAAATGGAGAGTAAGAGTGCATGTAGGGCTGTTTTAGATATAAAATATTCAAGATAAACCACAAAGATTGAGTGATGTTCATATTACGCTCCATCATCTGTATTCCCCTTCAGCGTCGAAGGATAAGAACGTGAGAGGGATGAGAGCGGAGGAGAAGGACGAAGGAGGTGAGGGTCAAACTTCAACTCACTGACGCTACGTGTGGAGAGTCCTTCTCAACAAGCGTCCTGATTGAAGCACGCGATTGGACGCTTTTCTCCTCTCATAGTCGAGGTGGTAATAATCAGATCATAATCATTACGATGCAGAAGGCGTCCTATAAACTGACGATGACGAGCAGCGCGCTGGTTTACCAACAAACGCTCGATTTGACTTTCATTAAGATCATTTCAGCAGTTCAAGCTGCCTCGATTCTTCGCTTTTATCAACTGCCACAAACACATTTCTACTTTTAATCTTCCATATATCGGATAATTGCACCGGTCCCCTGAATTTATTTAATCTGTAACTGTTGCCTCTGCGACGCCACACAGCGCTACGAGGTGTGAGCTTATCCACAATTCATTGTTTCTGTGACAACGTTGATTGAAAAGAATCAAATGTAATGCAATCAATCCCCTCGAGAAATCAGTCGGCACAAAGTGTGAATTTTAAGTATGATGAGAGAGGCTGGTCGAGGTGCAGGAGAGGGTGATTTGGGAAAGAGGTAGGGGGCGCTTTGTGGATCAGCGCGGCGAGGTGACGCTGATGTTATTCATGAAGTGCTTTTAACGAGGAAAGGTTTATCACAAAGTGCTTTGGAAAGAAACGGTGGACATGAATGCATAATTACAGATCAAACATCAGAGACAAAGAAGAAATACTCCAGAAAGATATGAGCAGAATGTACTGTTGATTAATGGTACTTATTACCATGCAAACAAACATCTTACAAAGAGCGGGAGTGGGAGTTGACAGCTGGGAGTCCGAACCCTGTTGTGAGGCAGTGATGTGTCATGTGCAACAAACTCAGGGGACGCGCACGCACACACACACACACACACACACGAACACGCACGCACGCGCCCACACAAAATATGCATGCACGCACATCTCGACCCATAGACAAAGAGAACAGACACACACAGAGGGACAGAGAGGAATCACAGCCAACCTGAGCCTACAGGCTTATCTTCACCATGTGTCAGACACACACACACACACACACACACACACACACACACACACACACACACACACACACACACACACACACACACACACACACACACACACACACACACACACACACACACACACACACACACACACACACAGATTTGCCGGCTGGTGAAATCAAGCTGGCTTTGTGACTATAAGTCCTGAAAATTAGATAGCTTGCCGCTATTGCGCCCTATTGAGGGATCACACACAAAAACACACTTATACACACACACACACACACACACACAGATTATAAAGACACCTAAATCTTGTCTTTCTCTTGTCCCAGGCTCACCGCACTCCTGGCATGTGCTACTGCAAACTTGATTACATTCATATGGCTGTGTGTCCGTGTGTGTGTGCATGTACGTGTGTGTGTGTGTGTGTGTGTGTGTGTGGCCTGATCCTCCGGATTTCCAGAATCACCACTGCAATCTGTTGCATGGATGGATGGATGGAGGAAAGGAGCGTGGTCGGGATAGAAAACATACTACAGGAAAAACTAATTACAGAACAGACGGCCCCTGGGCTAAGACACACACACACACACACACACACACACTAATTCCCCCACTGTCTCCGTTTCTTCCTCTCTCACTCTCATCCTCCATAAAAATAACCGCTGCGTGATTGGAGGATCATCACAATGAAGTCACCTCTGCTGTCGTTGAGGTGAAATACAATTGGTCCCTTCATGAAAGTCAAGGATTCTCACTGAAACACCCAGACAACAGGCTGGAGAGCCACAATATACTGCACACACACACACACACACACACACACGCACCCGAGATAAAAAATGCACAGTTGTCCGTGCAGAATACAACTATCCAATAAATCTAATTTGACCTTATCTTTTTACTGCAGAGACGTTTTGTGCAACAAACTCTTCCTCGGGGCTTTTTTCTGTGAACACCAGTTTAATCAAAGAGACACAACGTCGGTGGTGAATAAACAACAACGACAGCCTGATACTCCCCGATAGTCCCAGGCTGTAAAACAATATGCAACATTTTAATAATTGAGTATAATAACGTTAAAATACATCTATAGAGATGCGTCATAGTCCCCAAGACTCTTAATAGACATAAGGTTAAAGTTCTGCTTCTTTGGGGTTTGAGCAAGCCAAATAAATTCAAGTTATAAGAAATTCAGCTAAATACATAATTCATACGGGTGTTTTGAGGCAGCAGCTCGAGGCTTAAAAGGAGACTCGGTTTCCTCCAGACAATACAAAACACTAAATTAAATTGTATCAAGATGGTTCACGCTATGCTCGCAGCAGTCTGTGTGTTCAGATCGCCCATGAACTGAAGGTTAGGACTCATTAAAGAGCTTCAGTAAATAGTCAAGGCCAACGTGTCCCAGAACGCACCCCAGAAAACACAGAGACAAGTTTCTGCTTCTAACAGTGGAGAAACAGACGTGTGCTGTAAAAGCCAGATGCATGTCAGGTTGTGTCGAGGCTGCGTGTGTAAAGTCACGCAACGAGCAGACGCATCCAACGTGCATCTTTCCAACGCTCAGAGTCAGATTTTTTTGACATCCACAGATACAGACAGGAAAGGATTGGAATCCAATTTCACTTAATACACCACCTTTAGGAGTAGTCCTGGGAAATCAGGTTTTAATCCCTCCTGGTGGCGTGTTGTGGCTTAGAGCCCCACAAAGTCCAGATCTAATCTGGAGTTGTGTATATGTGTGTGTGTGTGTGTGTGTGTTTGCTCTGGAGCTTTCACACCCAGTGTAACGGGACCAAGAAATGTCACCCATTCACAAGGCGCCGCGACACTCTGCTATCACAGGTGGACGGTACATTGTGACATCACAGCATGAAGCTGTCGGATGTTTTGACATCTTACTTTATTTTTGGGAAATATTTCAAACTTTATACAAATTAATCAAACATGATTCTTCATCTCCGTCTGCGTGAACGCGGCCCACCGCAGACACCTTTACGCATCAACGTCCAGGCTCAACAACGTGCATTTGTTTGCCTGTTGTTGTGAGTGTTTGCATTGCTATTTCCCAGCATGCCTTGTTGTAGGGCACGCACCAACCTCTGTGCACGTGTGTATTTTGTGATGCATGTTGGGAGATGGGACACCGTTCAATCACAACATCATTGTCCTTCTGAGGGATTAAACTGAACCGCACACAATCATACACACACACACACACACACACACACACACGTTCATACTTCTCTTTCTTTCTTCCTGCTCTTGTGTTTTCTTTATTTATTTATTTTTTCTGCATCTTCTTCTTGTGTGACTGATCGAGTTCATCAGCCGATCATTCAGTCAGTGAGTACGTCTGCCTCCATCATTTCATTTCTTCCTCTTCCTCTTCGGATGCTGCTGCCTCTCCCTCTATCCATCCATAATGCCTCCAATTTCACACGTTCACTGTCAGAACATGCACTTAATTACAACGCCAGCAACTGTGTACACACACACACACACACACACACACACACACACACACACACACACACACACACACACACACACACACACACACACACACACACACACACACACACACACACACACACACACACACACACACACACACACACACACACACACACACACACAGACATGACCAGCATTTCTAATTCCAGCACTCGCCAATCAAATAAGCCCCCGAAGGAATGAGGATTGACATTAGGAGGCAGGTTTTAAACCCAAACTGATGCAGCAGGATTTCCTGAATATAAAAACGTATGTTTCACAAAGTTTCGATCACCATGGCAACGACATTGGTGTTGTAGGCAGCTGTAAAGCCGAGTAACAGCTGTTCATTTGCAGCCACATCTGGCAGTATCTCATCTCAGTCCACACACACACACACACACACACGGCACAGAAAGGGTCTCAGGAGGAGGGAAGGGTGTGTGTGTGTGTGTGTGTGTGTCTGTGTGTGTTATTCTCCAGACTAACTTTATGTCACATTTACTGTACAAGGAGCACCGAGCGTCAAATTTCATTTTCAGAAATATATCTCCCGTTTTATTGTTTCACCCTCCTCCCGACCAAAAAGGAAAAGAATAATTATGTAAAACATCCGTTTACACACTCGGCTGGCGGCGCGCCGCAGAAAGCCGGAGAACGATGGGGCATGTTTGCATTCGGAGAGCAGCAGCTGAGAGAGATAAGTGCGTCTGTGCAAACCGACTCTAGTCAAACACCGAACGAGGACCTGCTGCCAAACTTAAACACTAGAATCAATAGCCCACAGCTGCAAGGTGCACTCCAATACAAAAACACACTCCACACCATCACGGCTGAGAGAGCAGCTGCTGGATGGACAACCTTTATACACACAACTCTTCATTTATCATCCGCACTCGTGATTTCACTTTGTTGATACTTTTGCTTTCAGTTTTTCGTATCCTTATCGTAGTTATTTTATCACATATTTAATAACTCCTTTAATTTCCTCATTTTCATGCTTTCCCACCGATGTACTCAGACTAATGCTCAGACTCTCATCTCTCATCTACCAACATAATGAGAAAACGTTAATAAGCATATATAAATAGCATATAGTTTATTTAACAATGGTTTTCATTTTAATTTTCATTTCCAGCTGTAGTTAACTACATAATTAAGATGGTTAACTCCACGTATCAGTTAGCACACATGCTAATGATCCGAGTAATCCCTTCCTTACACTTCTTGAGTTTATCCTCTGTCTCTTATATATATTTTAATGTTCTCCATCATTCATATATTTTCATTTCTTCTGATTTTGCACCGTGTCAGTTTCCCCATCTTCATACATATATATTTTTTTGTCCATTGTCTCATCCTCTTTATCTATTTACTACCTATACATCTATATGTCTGTAATTCCCATTTTATCACCACCTCATAACATCTAATCCTCACTGATCCATCACTCACCGCACGCATTTACATCTTTTATCACACACAGACATCTCAGTCGGCCTGTTTTCATGTCATTCCATCATTTCTGAATTTTCATCTGCCACCTTCTATTTCTCCAACATCCTCTTCCTCTTCCTCATCTTCCTCTTCCTCCTCCTCCTAATCATCTCTTCCATCTCTCCTTTTCTCCTCCTCAGTACATCACTCTACTCCTCAAAGACAAAAAACACGGAGTGAAAGATGAAGTGTGTCCATTTCTTTATCACTCCCATTTTTTTTTTAAGAATGCTAATGAAGGATTTAGCTAAAGGATGTGCATGTGTGTGTATGTGTGTGTGTGTGTGTGTGTGTGTGTGTGGGAGTCATATGATAGCACCTCTGGGTGCAGTAAAGTAATGGTGAAGTCAAACAACTGCTATTGTTATACATTTGTTATAAATCTCATAAGTGATGGCAGCCTGAGGGAGGATGGAGCGAAACGTCAACTTAAGTTGCCAAACATTATTATGTCAACACACGCTAAGCAGCTGACAACCAAACACACACTTGGGTCTGCACAAACTGGAAAACTTCCAAACATAACGAGAAGGTCACACAGTCACAGTGAACAAATATCAATCCAACCCACTCGCTCGCTCAGAAAGCTCGGGGTATTTTTTTTATTTTTTAAAGGTATAGTACACTCAAGGATCCATCTGAAAAGACTCTAACTGTATGAAAAGACCACATTCGATAGTGTTATATTGCATTTCTGGATCAATTTCCTCGTCTTTTCGGCACAACATACACAATCTGAGGCAGATCATGAAGTCTAATGGGAGGATTTTCTTTCGCTTATCTTTGAACGTCGACGGTAAACATCAGGTCTTAAATCTCAGTCCCTCCAAAGCCGAGAGCAAGCAGTCTTCTTGTTGTAGCTCGCCGGCAGTGCCAGCAATCAACAACCACACAGAAGGAAATATACCAGTTTCTCTCCTGGCAGCAGCTTCAAATAGACCAGAAGTAAAAAAAACACATCGGGATACGTTTTAAGTGATGGAAACAACTCGTTTGCCATTATGAGAACGATTTCTGGCCCGTTCTCAAAAGTCATTCCAGGAAATGTAAGCAATCAATAATTAAAGTACATGAAGCAGATTAAAGGGAAGAGAAGTGCAAGTAAATCACTGCACTTGATCGTTACAGTTTCATGAATCATAAGCTTACGCGCTTAAAACCGTCTACAAACTGTGCGACATAATGATGCAGAATATGGCAAAAAAAAAGAAAAAAAAGAAAGAAAGCGCTTGGATGCTGGAACCACATCACATCCTACATGTTGGCTGGTGAGCCGTTTGGCCGCTGGCTGGCAGTTTGTGGTTTGAGTCACGAGAAAACCTGATTAAGATTTGAACAGCTTCCTCTTTCAGTCCAGACCTGTCAGAATCTGTGGTCAGTGTTTCTAATGGCACAACGATGGAAATCGTGTTTGTGGTCCAGACCTGGTCTGTGGTTTCTATAAAACGAATCTCCACCAGCGTAAAACGACCATGGCGCTTCTTTCCAACATGTGCTAGTATACGTGCATACGTGTGGTTTCCAACATGCAGGTCAGAAGCTCCCCGTGGACGCGTGAGCCTTAAGCTGAGGAGTAACAGGAGATGAAGGCAGAAAAAACATTTCAACAAATATATTTCTATATATAATATAATATTTGCTTCTTTTTTTTTTTCTTGTGAATTACGGGCTGGTAGCCGTACAAGATGAGTTAATGAAACACTGTCTGCTTAAATAAATAATATAATAAAAATTTTTGTATTTAAAGAACGTTTAATACTTCAGATATCGTAATGCAAGATCAGTGTGTGTGTGTGTGTGTGTGTGTGTGTCATTGCCTGGTTTGTCTCACACAAACTGGCCGTGACATGCTGTAGAGTGACTTACACGCTGCAAAACTCTGGTACGATTTAAAAGCTGAACAACTCTCATTTTTCTCCCATCCGTCACCTCTTAAATATCATCCCACCAGCCAGGACTGACCAATCAGCTGTGGCGTGTGATTCCTGCCCTGCTTCAGCTCCTGTCCAACCAAGGATAGAGCAGGATTCCTACGTACACACACACACACACACACACGCCCTGCTCTCTCTCATGTCGTCCATAGATCATGTTAAACAGAATTTGAAGTGGAAAGTCACATCTTCACATTCAGCGACTAACTAAATGTTTATGAGTATGATTGTTTCTCATTTAACATCAGTTTCAAACCAGCCATCTGATTGGTCAACGCCATGCTGATAACTCCATACGTCTGGCTTATTAGTTGCTATGCCAACTCTTTAAGTAACCAAGGAGACAGATACATTTACTGCTTTCTCCTTCAGTGCCGCTTACGTCGAAGAGAAGACTTCACCCTTGGTATGTTTTATTTAATCTCAACACATCATCGCCAACCTGGAGCAAATTCAAAAAAAAATCAATGCTGTCAATCCAGCAGCAGCGAACAGACTTTTAAATCATTCGACTCGAGTGACTTACTGAAAATACCTGGACTGTAATATTTGTGGTGAAGGAACATGTGCAGCGGTGTGGCTCACCGACATGTTTTTGGACACATCTTCAAATTAAACACTGTCCGTTTTTACGCCGCGTTACATCAATATGAAAACAGCTGCAGGCAGAGTTTCCCCAACATCATCTGATGTAACGCGGAGAGAAGCACATCCCCCGAGATCACAGGCTACACAACACCTGGGTATCAAACAGCTCCCCACATCGGGCCACATCTGGATGGGAAGGCCGATCCCAATATGTTGATCAGGTCAACTAGTTCATCTTTACAGTCAGCTGTGAGCGCTTCAACCAATAACGAGCAGAGAGCAACGTTACAGCAAGCGAACATTTAACGACTTTAAAAACTAAAAAAAACTAAAAACATTGAACGTGTCTTCACTTGGAGCCGGTTACCTTCCACAAAAGAAGCCGGTTTTCTAAAAGATGAAAGATTAAATAACGCAAATTAACTCAGAATTGAAATGTTTTCATTTTCTATTATTCATCAATGAGGTGATTTCGTCTGTGCTGAAAATTAAATTACCCGTGTGGTGGTTGATATATTTTATAAAAAGGTATGTTGCGTTCGAGGGCGACGTGTTGCATTATTGAAGGACGGGCGGTGCTGAACGTGCAGACAAAGCAAAGCGTCAGAAAAACTGAATTTAAAGAGTTTAAAGAAGAGATCACGATGACATGAACCTCAGATGTACATTACAAACCTCACAGCGACCTTGTTGTTGCCACGGCAGGTTTTCCACCTTGATTTGAAGGATTTTAAAGTCCTGGAAAGTAAATATGCTTTTGGATCATATTTCCTTTTTTTTTTTTTACTTGTGATATGGCAAAACTCAGAGTGATGTGCAACTTGAACCTATTGATCGGCAATTTGATACACACTGCTGGCAGACTGCATTAGATCTGTATCGCCTCCTCCTCCTATTAATATTCTCCCAGTGTAGAGCTGTCCACACTTGAAGAGATGCACTCAGAGGAAGCTCGCTGTCTTTGGACAAACACACACACACACACATATATATATACATACACACACATATATGTATATATGAGGAGATGCTGATCAGATAAACATCTGTCAGTGGTGCATATAGACACACCATCAATTACATCCTGGATGCACTTCAGGCTGTTTACAGCTTGTTTTATTATGAAAAGTCTTTGTAATTTATGAGTGTCTCTTAAAAAAAAGTGCTGACTGGCCCAATAACTAAAAGCTGCAGAGGCCTAATTCTACCCTGAAAGTCTACAGCTACAATCTATGCTTTTATTTAATTAATCATTTATTTCCTCTCATGCATGAGTTGACAAAACATGGATTTGTTTAAACACAAAGAGTAATTACATAAAATGAGCACGTCTCCTTTTGTTGTAAAGCAATAAACTGAGTTTCAAACTGACTCGTTGTGCAGGATGTAAATCCTGTAACCTGTAAAGGTGCAAATGAAGACATTACTTGTGGAAACAGCTGTTATCATGTCTTCTGCAGGGAGGTTTATAAAGTCAGTAAAAATAAAAAATAACCCTCATGATGTGATCAGGGTTATCTCGACTTGGGGAGTTCCTGCGTTTTATTCTCTGAAATCCTGTGCAACAAACTGACAGTGTGGAGATTGAAAGATTCAGGTCTTTACCGGGCAGCGAGGGTCTGAAGAAAGCAGCGGAAAAGAAAACAAGATCGCTGTGTAGTAGGAAATGTAGTTTTTGGGGCATGACTCATACTAGGAAGTAAATGTCAGAATATCTCGACCGCTGCTGCCTTTGTTTTGACCTCTCTGTCTCTCACAGGACCCCCAGCTTTCAGGAAGCACAAGCCGAAACAGCTGGCGGTACCCTTCAGTCCCTTTGGTCCAGTTCAACAGCAGTCTGTGCAGCGTATTTGTTCAAACACAACCTACATATTTATGTTATAAAACTATCTCACCGCAGGTCCATTAAGAAGCTGCTCGGCAGCCATCGATCGTGTCACAATTTTCTCAGAAGATGGAGTTTGGCCTTTTGTCACAAAATCGTAGATGTTTAAAGATCCTTTTTTTCTGAGCACTTTAAAGGACTTTATTAAAAAAAACCAGAAACAGCTTGAAAGTTGATTCTGGACTTTCAAAACAGCAGCTGACTTCATAGATGGTTTACGTGTACATCTCTCATGTTCTCAAATGTTTGCATCAATATCGCTTCAGTGCAGGAATTAATTATGCAAATAATAATAATAACAAATTTAAGGGTTTTTTTACTGTACTTTAGGGATCTTTCTATATGAGGAATAATGTTTCGAGCTACTCATGGATTGAGTCATGAAGTTAGCCGAATCCTTGAAGAAACCAAAAAAACCCAAAAAAAAGATACACGTGGAGCAGAGATGGAGTAGAAACAAAAAAAAAAATATCAATATCAATATAAGAAATACCAATCGTGGTCCATGTCAAGGGTCAATCAGTGATCTCTCTCCCTCCCCGCGGCCTCGTGAAGCGGCGCGGCTTCGTGAAGCGGCGCCGCCTGTGGCAGGGCCTGGTGCAGCGGCACTGCCTCGTGCACCGCCGCGGCCTCCTGAAGCGGCGCCGCCTGCGGCAGGGTCTCGTACTCTTTGTACCTGTCGAGTCTGCGAGGCACAGAGGGCACTTTGTAGAGTGAGCCGACAGCATAATGACTACTTTTACCAAATGACCGCTGACAAGAAAGTGAAACCTATTAGGCCGTATTATTCAAATTGATGCTATTAGCCGTCGTCGGGGGGACGTGTTGTTGCGCGGCGGAAATCGACACATTTTCAATGACACACGTCCACCTGGACTAAAGAAATGTTCAGAAATGAATATAAAAGAACGACTTCAGTGCAGAAATTGAGAGCTGATAATGTTTTTATCTTTCTTTCTTTCTTTCCTCCTCAACCCGTCACCGTGGAAATCTCCTTCTTTTCTCTCGCATCCCTTCACATGTTTCCGTCTCCTGTTTCCTGTTTCTGAAATTTGGCTCATTAAGAGACGTTGTTGACACCTTTCTTCTAACGTTCTCTCTCTTTTCTTCTCTCACTCCACCCACCTTCACCCTCATTATCACCATCACCTCATCACCTAACCCGAGTCCTTCTGTTCTCTTACTATAATAAGATGCGCCTCTCGTTTCTTCACTCCATCCACTTGTCTCTTTCTCCTTCCTGCTCTCCCTCTCTGTGTGTTTCTCTTCTCTCCGTATCAGCGATGTTTCGGTTTCCTCGACATCATTTCAGTGTTTAACTTCGACAGAGTTCAAAAATAACTCGTATATTATCTCCAGTTAGAATTTTATCAAATGCAAATCCAACACTTATGTCACCTGAGACCTTTCACATCTCTTATTAAATCTATTTTGATCCAGCGTTGTGCATTTAGAAGAAACTAAATGTATAAAAGTGGACAGTTTTCTGTTGAAACTGCAGTTTTTAGCAGGAACGTGATTAAAGTTCACAACCTCGAATCCTACTCGAGCAATCAGAGCTTCTGTATTCTTCTTAATTACAGCCTTACTGAAAAGCAATCAGGACGTCTTTTTTTGGAGGATTTTCCAAATATTATATTAAACGAGTCCATTTATCTGCACACTCTGGTTTGTCATTAAGCAGTCAGTAAAACTCTGTGGTGTTTCATTACAGGAACGGCGTGTGTTATTAGAGGGTGCACACTGTGACACAGAGAGCTGGCTAAACAAGGTGAAAAAGGACAGTCATTTTTCATTTCTCTGAGACTCCAGCATGCAGTCTGCATCTCTTCCTCCTGTCACTTCATGTCTCTCTCATTTGGTCTCTGCAGGCTACAACACAATCCCTCGTTCCTCAACAGCCTCACTTTCCCGCACCGGCCCCCTGTTTGCTTTCCTCTTTCTCTCCCTCCGTCTCGGCGACAGCTCGTCTCTTTCATTAAGAGTGAATTCTCCTGAATCTGCTCTTCAGCTGCTTTAATGTTCAGCCCGGTGGATTTATTTCTCTCCGTCTCGCTTGCCTCCCCTCCCTCCCCCCTCCCCCCTGACTTTGTGCTTCGTTGAATTTCCTCCTCCTCCCCTCTCCCATCATTTCCTCCTCCTCCCCTCTCCCATCATTTCCTCCTGCTCCCCTCTCCCATCATTTCCTCCTCCTCTTGCATTCTTTGTTCTTCTTTCCAATAACTCCATTTCATTTCACATTTTAAGCAGCTGCTTCACCAGCACGACTGAGACATTTGATGTACACACCCCCGGGTCTGCCTGTTAGTGTCCATCCAGTTCATTGTGTACAGAGCGCCAGTGTTCATATATTCTGCTCCTGGCTACTTTAAGGTCAAATCAAAGTCTCGTTCAGCTTGGTAGTCTGTTGGAAAATGTCAAACGATGGTGCCTTCAGAGTCAGATCCTTCTCTATCACAGTAAAAGTGAATTTCAGCTTAGTGTCAGTCACATAACAACCGCAGGAGAAACCAGCCACCAGCCTTCAACACCTTACAGTCACATCCACCTTTTCATTTAGATCTGCTTTTGTTAGCTGACACAGCAGTAAATGGCGTAAA
The DNA here is from genome assembly GCA_036937835.1 of Pampus argenteus. Taxonomy (NCBI): domain Eukaryota; kingdom Metazoa; phylum Chordata; class Actinopteri; order Scombriformes; family Stromateidae; genus Pampus; species Pampus argenteus. The sequence goes on from CM072879.1 coordinate 18,250,352, forward strand.
ATTGGTACTTTAAAAGCACGCAACGGACTGAATGAAATTATAATTGCACATGTCATCTTCTGTAAAATGGTAGGAAGCAGTAAATTGGCTGCAACCGTAAATCACATCCTGTGTGTCTGCTGCTTGAAAGTGATATCTGAGACAAACTTTGCTTTGATGATCGTTGAGATGAAGATGAAACCTTCTTATCCTCCGCTGACCTTGTAAAGAAAGGTGATTCATGCCTTTGTACCGTCTCGTTTAGCTTGTAATTCTCCACGTCTCAGTAAGTCAGATTCATCTTTCCTGTCAGCGGTTGACCTGCCGCACAAAGACTCAACTAAACGTTTGAGAGACGCATCATATTTCAATGATGCTGCGTTCACTTCTCTCGTTATTTGTGCATTTTGAAGCTTCTTAAGTGAAGCAGGAGCTCTGATTTAAAGCAGCCTCGGTTTCCAATCAGTGCCAACATAGTGATCTTATTATTATATATATATATATATATATATAGTTTTCTTTTCTTGAAAAGTCTGAGGGATAAATGTCAAGATGATTGAATGGGCGTGAAAGAGAATAAAAGGATATAAAATAAATAACTTTCATACTCAAATCCGCCGGCTGGGAACCATCTTCTTCATTTCTTTACTACAGTATGTTTTACATTGTCTCACATACACTGAAAATCACTGATAATCACAATATTTAATCAGGTTGTCACCAATTATTACTCCAGACAGAGAAATTTTATATAGTTATTTTAAAACATGTCAACAGCTGATCGTTAATTAATAGAATCAGTGTCTTAATTTTTTTAGGATGATAAACTGAAAATAAACTCACGAAAAATTAAGATTCAATAGTCGATAATAAATAAATAAATTGATCATGTTGTGACACAACGAGGACGCTGTGAAGCCACCGAGACTTTCAGCACCGCTCTGACATGTTCATACTTTAACTCCAGCGTTAAATGACTTAATGTTAAAATGCCCAAATAAATAAATAAATAAATAAATAAATAAACCATCACGTTCAAAACAAATAAAAAGTGATGAAAACAACTAGTTGTGGTTTAACACACAGTAGTGTTGATGGCAGCAAAAACAATCACACAAACATCATGGCTACTGCCCCGACCCAAGAAAACAACAACAACAACAACAACAACAACACTCACACCTCATTAGAATAAACACCTGGGTGTCATTATCACAGCTGACACCAAGTGGCAGGAATATTTAAACAGTTTGAGCATCAGCCAAACATGATCACAATCATCTTCACTGCCTACACACAGCATGTGTGTGTGTGTGTGTGTGTGTGTGTGTTTTCTAACCTTTTGCCACAGCTCAGCGTGACACTCTAAATACAGATTCCACATCAGTGACAGCAGGTCCCCAAAGAATTCAGGTAGCGCTGTGCAGCATGCGAAAACAGTGTGTGTGTGTGTGTGTGTGTGTGTGTGTGTGTGTGTGTGTGTCACTGTGAAACAAAGATCTCTTTTCCAGTCCAGGCATCTTGTTCCGATTGCTAATTAGCTACTTGTCACACAGTCATTCCTGTGTGCTCTCCTGTCGCTGAGACACACACACTCACACACACACACACACACACACACACACACACAGAGAGAGAAAAATTGCTGCAACTGATGAGCTGATTATTCCTTCAATTAATCGATTAATCGTTTAAATCCTTTATATAATTTAATATAAATTAATTTATATAAATTAATATAAATTTCATATTCTCAAAGCTGAAAGTGACAAATCGCAGTCGGAAACTTAAAAATATTCAATTCCTGAAACATTGAAAAGCAGCGAATCCTCACATTTGACACCATTAATTGCCCAAATTACTGTTGATCAACTAATTGATTAATTAACACACATGAACTAACTCCATCTTTCTCTCACACGTTCATGCTCGCGCTCATTCATTCATTCATTCATTCCTGAGATTTGTCTCACACACAGCAGCCTCCAGTCGTCGCGTACAGAGCGTCTAATGAGGTGCAGCACAGTCACCAGTCTCAGTGTGTTATTCCTCCGCCGTCTCACGTCTGCAGGAGTTTCCTCACTCACTCAACACTTCGCTCTGCTGCCGACCGCAGCGCGTCAAATCACCCGGCAGACACTTCTTCACACGTGCTGATGTAGTTGCACCGCAGCTAGTTGCTCTTCTTCGTTGCATTCAAAAAAATAAAAAGATTCCCGGCTGGTATGTTGTGATTATTATACTGGTCCAGTTTAGAAAAAATAATAATCGACAAGGAAACATGATCAAGTAAAATCTTGCACCCATCGCAGTGTGTTTCTCCTGATATCAGTAGACAACATTTATATATTTTCACCATCAGGTTAGAAATAAGCTCACTAATTACCTAAAAGACGTACATTAGTGTCCAAAACATGCATGACTGCTGCTAAATGTTTGATTATAAGTTAAAGTCATGAAAAGTTAAGGAAAGCTGACTTGAAGATGGGACACGTCTATCAGCTTCATGCTTTTTATCCTAACATGTTAGTAAAGATGACTTCCACCCTTACAGGCTATTTTATTTAAAATTTTTTCTTTCCATTTCCAATGTCCGACCGGGCTGATGAAATGGTGGAGAAAGTTGGGGAATTTAATTTGGCATCTACCTGCACAAATTGTGATTTTACCTGCTCTGAGTTGCCACCGAGTGTCTGCCTCCCACTCACATCTTCTGCTGTCACGCTCACCAGAACGAAATATACCAGTAAAGAAAGGAAAACCTTCAGCCTGTCAAGTTTATACACTAGTTTAGAAGTAGCTGTAATGAAACTCTACAAATGAAACGAGCAAGCAGAGCGTTCCTGCTTTTACATTGTGATTTAATTAGATACTTCAGATTTAAGATCCTCCAACACCGTCACATACAACATCATCAACTTCGCGTTACCTGGTTCATTGTCTTCACTCATCTGCTCTGCTCCGCGTGTCTGTGCAGAAGAGCTGAGCCCCAACACAGAGAGCAGAGGAGAGATTGTAGCATGATTATAAAAGTACACCAAAACGTTTAAGGATCAATTCTAGGTGAAACGTAACTGCAATTTCCCCTTTAAATTCTGAATAAAACTACATTACTTACTATAAAAAGAGGTTGACTGGTCCTGAGGCCACCGGTGTTAAAAATGTATACATCTGAGCCACACCAACATATGACATATGGTGCAATGAGGGCGGTTTAAACATTTAAATGTCGCTCGCTACGTCCTCGCGTGTGACAGCACGTGATTTCAGTTTAGTTTGGATTTTAAACTGCCTATCTACATACAAACCTAAATGTTTAACAGGAAGTCCTCTAACTTGAGTCGCTACTTATAGCTTCACACCTTCCCGCTACTCTGTAAAAACCAGCTCCTGTGTCCACGATTTATTCACAACATCACTCAGGAGCATTAATCATCAATATAGAGGAAATGATGCACAAATACACAGAAATTAGATTAGCAGAAAGGTCGAGTGGTGAGTAAGCCTGAGCTCACCCTGCTCGTCCCTGCAGCCAAGAAAGGATAACAACATGTAACTGAGCTAAAACCGTGTTTTTGTTTCCATTATTACATATTATGGATATGAACAACAACCCTGATTCAGTCAATCACCAGTATGGCCTTAAAAAAACCAACACATTACTATTGAAAATGCATTGAGAACATGTCTGTTTGAAGTCATTGATATTTGTGCAGTCAACAATCAAACAGAAAATAGTGAAAAATGCTGCAATCCAAAATCCAATAATATTGGATTTACAATCATATAAAAGAAAAAACAGCAAATCTTCAAATGTGAGGAAACGTTTGACATTTCTGCTTGATAAATGACTTCAAGATTAAATCAGAAATGACATTATTATTTGATTATTCTCTGTCGACTAATCATTTCAATAAAACTTCAATAAAGAAAAAAGTTTAAATTTCTATTTGCACGCGTTCAATAACAGAAACTAAATTACAAACAATCCTCGAGCCCGGCATGCAGATTTTTATCATTTGTGATCTGGGTTTCTGGGGGCCCTGAGGGGAAGAAACTAATGTTTGGAGCCACTGGTTTAGTGCAATCTTTCAACCCTGCAGCCACCTCACAAATAGTTTCAATGTTTTTAGACAAGTCTTGCATGAAAAACATGTGTAGCTGCATAACACGCGAGGTTTTTACGGCTTCACCTTAACTGAATCAGGAGCGGTGGGGATAATCAGACATCACTTTTTACAAATGGACGCTTTTGAGTTGAAGCTTTGAAATATTAATGTGGTGACGAGGCCGCTGGAGGCAGCCTTTAATCCATGCCAATGCAAATGGACCCAAGGTCACCAACAACATTGCAGCAGCCTCTGGCCAGGATAGATTGACGAGGAAAAAGCCTGTGAAACGGGGTCTTTCAGAGTCTGGCAGGGTACAGAGCGCACCGTATGATACAATGGCCTCGAGCCTACGGCGGGCTCAGGGGGGAATTAGCTGCAGCCCGGCACACATCAAAGTGTTTGGAGCACAATGTGTGTGTGTGTGTGTGTGTGTGTTTTTAAACCATCACCTCCTTGACCTGCCACTTTCTCTGGCAATAGGATTCGCAGGAATGTGTCAGAGCAGACAAGAGTGATAATGAGTGTTTAGGAGCGTCTCTTTATAAACGCTGCCTCGTTATTCACGATGACGACGGCCCTCGCAGCTAAGCAGGCTTGAAGTGGAAGAAGTTCACCGTTTTTTAACTTTAACTAAGAGAGCCCTCCACTTCAAACTACAACGGTTGCATAGCAACAGCAGCAGCCACCTACATTTTTTTGTGTTTCTGTTTAGGTGATGCCAGCAAGAATCAGTGTGGTCCACCGGACACAAGAGCTCCTCAGTGCTAATAATTAAGCTCTGGTTGTCCCTGCAGTGGAGGCCAGACAATTAGTGGGACTGGACTGGTTTGGTAGATCTCAGCTGGAGTACTCCATGCCAAACGATTACTGCCACATAATTTGAATAACACACTCAAAGAAAAAAAACCTTTTGAATTTTCCCGACAAATCCACTTTTACTTCAGCAGCCTCACTAACTCAAAAACGCTCCCCGCAGTCTACAAATCTGAAGAGACTGAGAGAAATGTGCACTCGACTCGACACCGGAGGGTTTCTTTCTCCATCACATCTGATGCAGGATTCAAAACTCAAAGCTGGTTTCATTTCCGCAGACAGCCTGATATTTGCTACTCAAAGTGCTCCTTGTAGCTCAAACGGACTGAAACCTGCAGAGGAGAGCTTTGTACTTTCAGATTAAAAAAAGAAAAAAGATAATTGGTCAGGGTTTTTTCTTTATTTTTATATATATATATATATTTCTATTCATTTGATTTTTTTACTCTGCTGTTGCAGCAGCAGTTTGGGACAATTGTAGGTTTGGGTCGCTGTTTTGTTCTGTGAATCATAGATGTAGATGTACACAGCAGACCTCTGTTATTCTCTACAGATTTACTTTCTGCTCTCACTCCTCCTCCACGAACGTCTTCCTGCTGAGGTGGTCCTTTCACTGCTGAATGAACACAAGCCTGCACTGTGCTGTATAGCTAATACCTTCAATAATCCGTTTAACCCTTCGCGGTCCTGAGGTGTGAGCGCTGACTGTACCAATCATTAACAACAAGACCGAAGTGTCTAACTCACTCCCGTCATCGGTCACCCGTTCAAACCTTCTCTTAACGTTTAACTAACTGGCTTCATTTTGAACACGTTCCTCTTTATAAAAATCGGCAGCGTCCCAATTAGTGGAAATGGGATGCTCCTCTCTTTCGTGGCCCCAATTTGGGATTTAGACTGATAAGCAGAATGCGTCTTTACATAAAAAGCTCGCCTGGTGCAGCGTTAATGAATTACCCTGCAACCTCCGATTTATTAAAAACACGCTCACACAGGATTGAATATTCGCAGGTGCCCCAGATACGGTACGGTTGTGTGAGGTTAAGGTTTTACATCATTAAACCGCTGACGTGCTGCAGAAAGGTCTGTAGTTTGATAATTAAATACTTCAATCTCCTCATGTTGTGAGATTTTGCTCTGATTTAGAAGTCTGCACCTTAAAAAAAAAACCTTCACAACATCTTATATTTCCTGTGATGGGAGAAGAAAAGAGGTCGAATACTTCCAGTTGCATGGAAGTAGAGTCTAATTATCGTAATTGCCGCTAGGTAGCATATAGCCTGCAGCTTGGTGAAGCTAAGATCGAGACAGAAACCAGGAAAGATTTACCACCAAAAAAAAAGAAATGCAGGAAGATCTGGACACGCTGACAAAGGATGAATCCACTGCTGCAATGCAAATGTTACCCAGTGATGCAAATACAACAATTAGTATAAATGACTGCATAATGGGTCAAATACAAGGCACAAGTCATTCATCTCATGCTTGATTTTATATCTGCAGGTGCTGCACATCTTTTCTTTCAGTACTGCTCTTTATATTCTGGAAACCGGACGGATAAAACATCATTTTCAGTTTGTGTAGCGGACAACAGAGATGAAACCACCAATCCTCTTTCAGCAGGCGACAGAAACTCAATTTTCCCTCCCTTATCCTCTCATTTGTTTTTACTTTTTGCCCTCCTTCTCTTGCTTGACCATTCTCTCCTTTTTCCATTTCATTCACTCTCCTCCCTTCGTATGCCCATCTGAATAAATAAAACGCAGAGATGGTCTGAGAGAAAGAGGAGAAAAAGAAACTAGGGCACACCAACCTGGATGCATCATCCAAAGCAATTTGCTCAGATGGAGAGAGTGAGGGAGAAAGGAGGAGGAAAACAAGGAGCTTAAGAGCATCTCTGCTAAAGAGGGGATGGCTTAGAGAAAACAAGCAAAGTGGACTGACAGGCTGAGCCACTGAGAGAGATGGAGAGAGATGGAGAGAGAGATGGAGAGAGATGGAGAGAGATGGAGAGAGATGGAGAGAGATGGAGAGAGAGAGATGGAGAGAGAGAGAGAGATAGAGAGAGAGATATGGAGAGAGTGCAGCGGTGAGGCGAGGAGAAAGAGAAAGTGTTGGTAAAATGACAAAATGGACGGGGCGGACTACTCCTTTACTTCACTACTGAAAAACTACATTATGGTTTAACACAGTGAACACTAGTAGTACTCACAGGAAATGAAAGAATGGTACAGTAACAGACACTAATGTCTCCTGGTTAAAAAACAACAAAAACAAAAACAAATACTCATATAAATCATTTATGGAGCTAAAATGCCGTTTAAATTGAACATCTTTGGGTGGATGATTGTTGGTGTGACAAAGCAAGCGACTTGACATCTCCAAAGGTGGAGCTAATGATCGACGAACAGCTTTACAGCGCTGACGACGGCTCACAGGAGCGTGAATACCGGCCGCTTCACCAGCTATGGAGGCAATCTGGCACTCGGATATGTTGCTACGATCACATTACAAAATATTTATGTCCTCTGAGATGACCTATAATCATAGTGATGGGCGACATGTCACAACATTCACCGAACTCTGACCAATCACAGCTCGCCGTCTTTCACAAGCACAAAGAGGAAAAGCAGTCGTAAGTCAGAACGAGAGGAGAGGAGAGGAGAGGAGAGGAGAGGAGAGGAGAGGAGAGGAGAGGAGAGGAGAGGAGAGGAGAGGAGAGGAGGGTTAATGGAAAGTCGCTGGATGATGCCACGAGGCAGCGGTGGATAAAGACTGATGCCACCATAAGCTCGGTGTCAAAATGTCAACTAGTTTGAACCTGGATTTGCAGTGTGAACCTCACCGGCTGATGCATTGATTTATTCATTTTATTATTTAACTAGAGTTTCCCGTAAATCCATTAAGAATGTGACAGATGATCAAAATGCACAAAAGGACCGAAATGTAGTCCAGCGACAAAGGAAGGTGGGGGGAGGGGGGGGAGGCTAAAAGAGAGAAAGAGAATAAGGAGCCCGGGCAGGGAGAGATGGAGGCAGGTGTTGAAAAGAAGAGACAAAGAGAAAGATAAAAAAGAGGAGATAAGGTAGGTTGCCATGAAATGAAAGTAAGGACGAGGATGAGATGGAAGAAGAGAGATTGAAAAGAGGGGAATAAGTGAAAAACTGATGAGAGAGTTGAAGACGGAGAGGTGGGGACGGAAAATGAGACAATAAGGAAGAGATGAGATGGATGAAAACGAGAGAATTAAGTGTGGAGGGAAGGGAGAGAAGACGGGGGGGGAAAGGGAGCACAGTGACATGAGGGGAAAGAGGAGGATGACGGGAGTGGCTCCTCAGAGATAGGCCATTAATAATCCATGGAGCCTTAAGTACTCCTATTGAGGGAGAAAATCGCTCCTGTGAGTCTGAAAGCAGCCACTAAAGCTCATCCTCCCTCCTCTCTGAGCATTCCTGTCCTCCTCCTCATCAACGCCCGATTCTCTTAGATTTCTTCCCTCTTGTTTGCTGCGCGTTGCTACGAGGCCCCTTGACAACGAGATAACAGCCAAGCCGCCGGTTCGATTGGTGCAATAAAAATTTTGGCACAATTTGTAGCAGCACGCAATATTTTGCTTTTTTTTTTAATTTTTTTTTTAAATCCCATCTCCTTCTTTGAGCGCCAAAGACAAAAAAAAATTGATTGCATCACATGACCTTCATCAGCAGTTTAAATTTTTCCATTTTTCCATGTTGGCTTAAAAGTTGAAGATGACTTATTGATCTTGGAACCATGACTTGCTTTTTTTTGGAGCTTCTTATTGTATCACGTAACGTTACCGTTGGTTGTCATGGCAGCCGTCACATTTAGGTGGAGACGAAGCTTTTAAAATCAGCCATCAGGGGACGTACATCATCAATATTTTGTTTCTTTCATTTGTCAACTTCCCAAAACTTACTCTTGCCTCCCCCTCTTCTCTTTTTTTCTGCCCTTTCCCATCACCCCCCTCTACTTTCATTATGTATCAGTGTTCCTTCTCCTCACTTCTTCTTCTTCTTCTTCCCCAGGCAACGTCTATTTAAATGTGAGCTAAAATCGGGGACGAGTCAGAGCTCAAGACACGTGTCGTACTTCACGTTTCATTCCAATTTGTTTCTCAAATTTGGCCCATATATCTCTCTCTCTCTCTCTCTCTCTTTTCCATCCTCTGCCTGATTCCTCTCTTCCTCGTTCTCTGATCAGCTCTCTTCTTTTTCTTTTCCTCCCACACTATAGTCTCTCATTAATCGTCTGTTTATTAATGTTTTCCTCCCTACGTTCTCACATAGAAAGAGTGGCAAAGTAAAAATAAAAATAAAAACAACAAGCCTGGAAAGAGGAAAAGAACAATAAATATAAAAGATAAACGTGTGAGACGAATGCAGAAAATAGATAAGAGAGGAAGAGATGGATAGAAGGACGAAGGACGATTAATCTGAGGACAGAAAGAGACACGGGTCGACCTTCCCATTCAGATGATGAGTCAGTTTTAAGAGACCTTTTGAAATGTTGCAACAAATAAAATGCAAATTAGATGCATCAATTTACTGGATGTTAAAAAATTGAATTGAGTGTATTGGAGTGGTTGTTATTGTTCTTTAGTGTCGGCTAATGTTAGCCGTGATTCATGCTTTTACCTGGAGAAGAAAAGAAGAAGAAGAAAATCCACCTGGCAACGTTGAGATACCCGAACAGAGGCGGATTATAAGTTAATGACATTTGTGTTGAATTGTTGTTTGTGTCCAAGAGATTACGAGTTTTAAATGTCTGGTTTGAGTTTGGAGTAAAGAAAAGACGAACTTGTTGGCTGAACAAAGAAACTCAAACCTCGCCGCAGTCCCGCCCACAGTTTGACTGACAGGTGAAGAAATACTACGGTGAAGAACATCAGACGCCAGAGCTGGAAACAAACCCAAAGATGAAGAGAGACAACCGAAGGAAGACTCTGCAAGACTGATGAATTAATGAAATCACTAACAAAGAGCTGCACGGTGAGCCAGCAGCACACAGAGATGAGCTAAAGATGAGGAAATGAATGAGTGAAGATGAGAATGACTGAATGAGAATAAGGTAGAGACAGAGAAGAAGGGTGAAAATGAAAGAAGGGGTGATGAAGAGTAAGAGGGCAGAGAGATAAAACACAGGGGACGGGGTAACGAGGGACTCGAAAAGGAGAGAATGAGAATAAGGAGGAGAAGGATGAAAATGAGGGAGAAGAAATATGAGGAGAAAGGGAGGTAAACAGGGTCAAAAGGCTGCGAAAGAGACTGAAAATGAGTGAGACAAAGATGGAGACGGAGAAAAAGAGAAAGTGGATGTGACAGGTGAAAAAAAAAAAAAACAGCAAGGAAAATGAGGAAGAGCAGAGCCAGTCAGGCGTCGCCTGAGGCAATGCCATCGTCTGTGTGTGTGTGTGTGTGTGTGTGTGTGTGTTGGTGGACGGATGCCCGGAGTTATCCTCTTCCCAGTCAGTCTGCCCCTCGATACCTCCCTCTCTCTATTATAACGTCTACATTTAGGGAAGTGTGGTCCTATTTAGACGACTACAAAGCATCAGACAACGAGACGATATTTACATTCAACAGCAACGCCTCGATTCGATTTAGAAATGTTTCAACACATCCGGAAGATCATATTCATCCAACAATGTGCTGCCAAAATCTAATGAATATAAAACTTAAAAGTCAATTTAAAAACAGCCTCTTTTGGATTTTAAAATTGTTTTAGAGCTGCGACTATTTCCACGATCAATTAATCTGTTGACTATTTAAGTTCTTGCGTCCAACCAAAGCCAAAAGACGTTCAGCTTCCTGTCACAGAAAGAAAAAGAAGCTCGAATATTTAGAAAACTAACTCGAGAATATGAATCCAGTATAAAAATAGCTGCTGACTAAACGATGAATCGCGTCGTGTCATACGGACGTTAATTCAACATTACTCTCTTTCTTTTTTCTTCCAGTGAGACAACATATGCTCCCAAACTGCACCAATCATTGCCAGCTTTGCTAATCTCCCTCATCCTGCATCAACTATTGGCCACGTTGTGACTCAAGAACCAACTGGAACCAAACCAAGTGTGAAATGACTAATCACATATTTAAGCTTTTTTTTTTTTCCGGTCTCGATCATATTTTTTGCAGCTCAAACCAGCGTTTCACATTAAGACATGTTTGATATAATCGATTACCATCTCGTGAGACGCTACAACATAACGATCAATGTTGTAATTAGCTTGTATACTGTAGTCTGTGCAGCTTTTTGCATTCATACATTGTATCACTTTCCAACATAAATGTCAAGTTAGGAGTCCAATTTCACAACCCGAATGAAACGTACGATAAGTCCAATGAGCACCTGAATGCCACACTTCCACCTGGCTGCACTCGCTCAGAAATAAAACCTCGAATCCTGGAAGTTTCCACACGGTTTATGAAATAACTCTAACGCCATCAGACCGTGTTGCCTGAGCATTGTGGCGGACACTGAGTCCCGAGGCCTCCTGCAATCCCTCCTGTCTTTCTTCTACCCCTGCAATCGCTTCCTTTTTCACCCCCCTGCAGCTTCCAAAAAAAGAGAAAACAACACTGACACACATTGCTGCCAAGCTTACATCCAGCCATGACAAACACAGCGAGCCAGGGAGAGAGAGAAAGAGACAACTACAGAGGCAACTGTGGAAAAACTGAACATGGAGGAGTGGAGCCTGGGGGCCTCTGTAGGGTTGTTGGTAAATGGAGGTGTCCCCCCCTCCCCTCCCCCTCCACCCACCACCACCACCCATCACTTCCCTCCGTCGTCTCTAAAACACGCACCAATGCTCTCCACGCACAGCAGCAATGTGCAGCCACACGATAAACCAGCCAGGCAGGAACGAACAAGCTGCACACACACATTCAATGATACATATCTGTGATTCTCTACATGCCGGTTTCCCTCCATCTATCCTTCACTTCCACCATCCCAACTTCCTATTTATCCCCTTTTGGTTTGATTCTCAAACATGCTCTAAGTTACCTCACAGCCATGATCTGACTCCTGGCTGAGCTTTCAGCTGTGACATTATTGTGGGTTTGAGTATGTGGTGCATGTCATCCATTTCCACCACTACCTTCAATTTAAGCAAAAAATGTGCATAAAAAACAATATATATACACATCAGCTCATTTTCACACATATGCCTACGTGCTCAGACTCTTTAATCCACTCCACACATACACCCCCATGACCCCGCTTTGACCTGCCCTGACCCCCATTTGTTTTATATCATTGCCTCCCCGTTTTAAATCTTCCCGATCGACTCTGAATAGCAGACCCCCCCTCACATAAATCCTCTCTGAAAAGGACCAAATGTCAATGAAGTGCTACTTGAAGGTATATGAAAGGGGCGCCCACACTGAATCCCTCAACTAAATAGTGACAGAGAAACGAAGCTCTATCACAGCCCACGACCGGCGCTACTGATGAACTGCGTGTTACGTCGTACCCGATCGGCGCCGCCAAGGCGAAGTCGGCAGATTAAAAACAGCAGCAGGAAAACGGCAGCAGAAGAAGAAGGTGTGAAGTGTGCATTTTTCACAAAAATGACACACGAGACCTCTCAGCTAAATGTGGGCAGCCAAGAAAACTCTCCCCCATTTGATGTAGTGCACCACCACAACCCCCACCCGGTCACCCGGTCGACGGTTTCATCCATCATTCGTTAAAAAACAGTGAAAAACGCCACGGCGGAGCAGCCTGAGGTGCCACGGTCAGGTAACATTTCTCACATGACAGAAAGATCTTTATGAAACATTTTTATTTATTTATTTTTTGTTTTCAGAAACTGCCAATTCATAGCTACCACTGCAACAGCTCCATTTCTGCTCAAAAATGTGTATTTACTGTGAACACCAGATTCCAGCTTCCTGTTGGGACTCATGCTGCATTCTTCAAAGTCTGATGTGAAGGTCGCAAGTTTCCACATGTGATGCTACGACACGCCGACTGCACGTCTCATTATCACCTCTGTGGAAATGTCACAGCAAGGCGTGTGATCACATTAGCAGGAGAAAAAATATATATATGTGAGCCGACGGCCATGCGATACCTTAACGTGTGTAATTAAGGCTTTAAACGGCTAAACGTCACCTTTGTTGCGCCGATGACGAACCGAAGTAGTTACTGTTCAAAACGTCACTGAAAGCTGCAGGAGGGAATTTCACACGATGGCTGAAGCCAAAAAAACTAAAAAAAAAATCAGCAAGCAAGTGTGAATGTTTGACACGAACACTCAAAAGATGCTTTCACTAAAACACAAGCAGGAACAGCGGTGGTAGGATGATGTTTTAATCTGCTTCAGGAGGCAAAATATAGATGTTTTACTTCAGTAGACGAAGGACTGAACAGCAAGTCAACAAATGAGTAACTAATTAAATCATAACAGACCAAAAAAAAACAAATAAACAAATAAATAAATAAAAGACGACAACAAGGCCTCTGAACCGTTGCTCATTTGCCTGGAAGCCTGATTGTTTCCTGCTTAGTATCTCAATGCCACCGCTTCCTCTACAAAGATTAAAGTTATGATTCATAATAATGTTTGTCACTGGTAGGAAATCCTGTTTACTACGCCAGCAGATTCTATTCAGCGCTCATAATAAAGCTCGCTGGAGGAAAAGGTCAGAAAAAAAAAAAAAAAGAAGAAGAAGAAGAAGAAGAAACAGAAGAAGAAGAAGAAGAAACTATAATAGATTCCTTTTCTGGTTTCTTTGTCGTCACAAGGCTGCCGAGGCAGAAAGTGAAAGAACGTGTTCCCCCGGGAATCTCGCCATTTAGCCTCGACTACGCTATCGGCAAAGCATGGCCATCATTACCTTATTTTCATTCATTACCACGGCAACTTAAATATGTTGCTGCTACACTTATCTCCCTGACTCACTGTTATCTGGTGGGTTTTTTTTTCTCCTTTTTTCAGCTCCCTGGTGAATACAGAAAGTAGTTCAGCTTCTCGGCCAAGAGGACTCGCCTTGACGTGAACAATGAACTGTTGTAGAGACCAAGTACAGAGAATCATAATTCACTTCTACACAACACCACTACAAAGCTCCAATAATAACACACACACACACGCACACACACGCGCACGCAGCAGGACGAGAGGCGGCTGTTTGTGTGTGTGAGAGCTACACAAACATCTTTATTTATCAAGTTGTCCTATTAACAGCTCTGTGTAGACATCACTAAAGTGACACAACATTAGCGCTACCAGTGTGTGTGTGTGTGTGTGTGTGTGTGTGTGTGTGTGTGTGCGCGCTCATTAGCTTGATGGGATGGATAATATTAATGATTCTTTTATATAGCGTCTTTCTTTCCTTTCTCTCTCCTCCCAGCTCATGACGAATGGCTCTTCTTTGACCCGCGTGGCCTCCTCACAGCCTCCGAGTGTGTGTCTGTTTCGCACCAGATGCACGTGCAGGCTGTGTGAGAAACAGACACGTTTCTGTGTGTGTGTGTGTGTGTATCAGTAGCCGTACACCGGCCTCATCGACCCGTTATCTCAACTGGCGCCAACTTCCAGGGTTCCAGGCGCAATTAAATCTCCGCCCTGGAGAGCAGTCATCTGGCAGAAAACAAACACACCTGTGACAGGCGAGTCACTGCGGAGGAATGACACATGCACCCACCTGTCAGACAGGTCTGGCAGGGTTCGATAGGCTGGGATGCATTGCTGCACCACCTGTTCATTTTAGCCCACCTTGCACCTCTTAGCTACTCTGAGTTTTAGTTCCTCTTCCAGGTTTTAATAAGGATTTACTCAAATGAAAGTAAATCAAAGTCTTAATTATGTATCTTTAATTATTTATGCCTGATTACTCCGGCACAGGGTTGCGCTACATCTTTTGTCCAAGTTTTCTAATGTGATCATCCATACCTGGAAACTCCCCAAAACAACCACAGCTCCCTGCCTCCCTGTTGCAGAGGACTGAGTACTTTGCTTCAAAAGGTAATTTGATGATAAGTGTCGAGGGCAGGCTTTTGTCAAACTGCCAGTGACTTTTTAAAGATTTAAGTCAATTAGGAGCGGCCGGGAGGTGGATGGCGAGCGTTGGCTGGAGTCGGACACGGAGCCGGGAGCTTTTTAATACTCGGAAAAGCACTTCAACGGGTTTAGAGTGACCGGTCATAACAAGGAAGAGAGTTTGAGGCTATACAGGCGTAATAAACCACAACGGCCGTTAGCATAGTAGCATGAGCCAATTAAAGCTAGAATTTTAGCTTCATTAGCACAGATATTGAAAGAGACTGGATATCATTTTGTTTGCGGCGTTCACAGTATTGAATAATTACAAAAAACCGCGACGTCGACGTGCTTGTAGGGAGCGTTCACAGCGAGGCTGCTGGGACGATATGTTTTTTTGTTTTTTTTTAGCCTCAAAACAAAAAAAAAAAGGATGTATGCATATTTCTTTATCTATTATTCTTTTCTTTTTTTTATGGTTTTACTCTTTTTCTCTGCCCTGGATCAGCTATCAACAACAAATGTGACCATTCATTATGTTGTGAGTCATGCAATTACTATTCATACCGGGAACAGTTAATACCAACAATTATAATTCTGCTATCGCACTGCGTATTAGCAGCCTGCAGGTGTTAATGTGTTAATTGTGTTTTTAGTCTCAGTGAAAAGCACACGTCCAGCCACCTTTTGCTGGATAAATAAAAGGTCAGAATGGATTTTATATGATAATTTGTCCATTTAAAAGCTCCAGCATTTAATTACCACAGCGCCTTCAGAGCTGCTGCAATTTGCTCTGCAAGGTGGCGGCTTTAAAATTTCGCTCATGCTCTTGTATGAACAAACAAGCTTCTGTGTGACATTTCCCTGCATTCGATAATTAGGTGTATTGTGATATTTCGGCTTATATGGGCACGCTGCTGCATTCAAAGTAATGAGAATATCCGCCTTAACACAGAACCTTCGCTGCACTTAGAGCTCCGGCGGCCGCTGCCTCGCCTCTATGGAAATCAATTGAGCATGGACTGATAGTATTTAGAAAAGCAGATGGCATGTCTAAATGCTAAACAGGAACAAATTTGTTCATTTCATACCAACAATGTCAACAGCATATTACCCATAATATCATTCATATTCACTGCAGGGCCGACGGCGGACATTGTGTGGCCATCTCAAAGCTACCAGTTAATTATACCTGTATTAGGATTAAAGACTGTGACGAACTGAAACGTTACACAAGCTGAGGTATTAAGATCAATTATTATCGTGAGGAATCGGTGGTGGCTCTGACGGTCAAAGCAGAAAACATGTGATCACTTCCTGGATTTAGAAAAAAAAGCTGGATTCAAGGTTTTTGTTAAACTATTCGTTATGCATTTATGATATCTGTTGATATCTGGTGAAACGGAGCTTTAACAGTAGAAGAAGAAAAGCCACTGACCAAACCAAGACCTGCATCATACATGCCATAATCATATACTGATATGCATCAATAAACATGTTGGTTTGCTCAGTCATACAACAACTGGCATGAAAAAAGGACAGCGAGGACTATAAACTATGAATAAATTAACTTTTCACGTGAAGTGTTTTTTCACACTGAAACCGTGATAAACTGGATTTTTAAATAAAACTCACAGGACTATTTTTCTATTTAGTTGCCATTTTCATATTTTTCCACTCGCATGAAAAACAAAACATGTTTGTAATAATGGAAACGGGAAGGACTTTAGGATTTTATACTTTAAACGACCTCCTCAACTCCCAGAACGAAACAGACTTGATCCATAACATCTATATAGGAAGTCATAACTATAATCACATCATAACTATAATCATAAGGTGCCCATTAAGCGCTCATTCTTCTTCTTCTGAATGATGCAGCTTCCATCCTTCTTCTGTCTCCACATGATGATAGAAAGATTAAAGTCTCACAAACTGAACTTGTCTTTGTTTTTAGATCCAATTTTTTTTTATGATTCAGAAGTTCAGCATTTAAATATAGAACAAACTAACTTTCATTTCCAGGACGTGCTGACCTGAAACCTCCTGCAGCTCTGAGACGAGATTAAATACCGTTGATGCATTTCTGTAGTATCGACTGTGATAACTGTGATGATATGAACGTGTAAACATGCAGACCAGCTTATTACTGCAGCTCAAAGATGTTGTTAAAGGAGCAACACACAGATTTATCCATAAAAGTGAACATTTAAGTGATCAGAAATCACCCTCGTGGATCATTTACAGATGAAATATGAAGATGGACTCTTAAAATGACACTCGACCGTAGAGATGAAGCCGACTGAGCTTCTTTGTAAAAGTGCAACATTAATAATGAACAACGTCAGAGGAGTAAACATCTACTTTCAGCTCGTAAACCGCTGTGAGTTTCCGCTCTGAACACCAACCAGTGAATCATATTTATCATGTTCATTATAATTAATGTCCAGCTCATGATGACGTCTTCAGATCTTAAAATACACCAACATGTATGACAAAAAAAAAAATCTTATAAAAGTTATATCAGTGTCCGGCTATTAATTAACATAATGAGTTCATCAAGAGACCAAAGGCAAATAAAAAATAAGAAAACTCTCACGGCAGGTTTGTGGAGACATATTCGGTGTGTAGTTTTGTGAGGAAGCAAGAAAAAATTAACAGCTGTGTGGTGAATAATTGTTAATGTTTCATTCTCTAAACAATAATTATCAACTGTTGTTAATCAGACACTCGCGATGCTCAAAATGAAAGAAAGTCATTTTCCAAAGTGCTCCGGTGTCTCCTCTGACTTCCTCATTAACCATCGAGTGTTTCTGCAGAAGAAGAAAACTGGAAGTAAATAAATGAAACAAAAGAAAACAACTGTTTGCTTTCATTCTGCGCAAAACTCTTAGTCACACACACACACACACACACACACACACACACAGCGTTTGACAGTGTGAACCAGGCTTGCAGCAGCAGGGTTTGTGACTAAGCTGCGGCTGTTTTCTTCATAAATCATCATACAACACTGTAATTAGTACACACTGCGTTGGCCCTGATTGATGGCAGACAGGAGCGCAATCATTCAACAAGAACACACACACACACACACACACACACGCACGCATGCATATAGATTCAGATATAGACCGAGGGGAAGAAACTGTGGTCCCTTTATTTCAAATAACAAACGCATGTGAGCACCGCAGGGCTGCACGTCCTGAGGTGTTGTCTTCTAATTGAAAACTAAGAAAACAACAACAACAACAACAACAATAACAACAAAACAAAACAGGCGGCTGTATAACAGACGGGCCCCATTAAAGTAAATGGGAAGTTCTGCTTGTCTACACAACATGTTTGTGATTAGCATGACAACAACCTGGCGATCAGAGAGCTGCATGTAACAGAGTTATCGACACACACACACACACACACACACACACACACACACACACACTCAGCAGGTTATTGATCACAACCGGGGATGTGCTACATAGAGAGGAGGTCAGGGGAGATACATTATCTTAATGTACTCCTCTCTTTAATGGCAAACATATCACACACACACACACACACACACACACACATAGATCTACATGAAGTCAGTTAGCTTAGCTTAGCATAAAGACTGAAAACAAAGGGGGAGAGCTAGCCTGGCTCTGTCTAAAAGGTAACAAAACACACCTGCAGGTTTGTTATAATACTCATCACACACACACACACATCATAAAACACACTCACAACTGACATTGAGCTTTGCACAACTGAGACACACAAAACTCACACACGCTGCAGCACAGTTTGCTGAAACATCGTGTGCAGAGAAACGGAAACATCTCAGATTGAGGGAAGCCCTCAGGGGGGGTGAAGAAATAAAAGAAAGGAAGGAGAAATATCCAAAATTAGAAGCGTGTGGGAAACCTACAGGTGCCGACATGTCTGCTCCTCAACTCAGATGAGGAGGAGAGAGATGGAGGTGGAGGAGGTGGTGGGTAAGTGGTGGGGGGCACCTTGTCAGTGTGATAGATTATACGTCAGCCTATATGACAGATCGTTGGGAGAATCAGCAGCGGGAGATTTGCCAGAAAACAGCATCTCATCTGAGATTCAACAATAATATTTACATATCCAGCCTGAAATGAGGGCATCAACGGGCCTGACAGGATGCTGAATGCAACCAAACGAGTGGGGGGAGGAGGGGGGAGCGGGAGGGGAGGAGGGTGGAGGAGAGGAGAGGAGGGGAGGGGGGGGGGGGGAGAGGAGGGGAGGGGGAGGAGGGGAGGAGGTGGAGTAGAGGAGGGGGGCAAGGAAACATATTGTCAAGCTTTTCTCCTCATGTCTGTCAGTTAGCCGTCTTCTTTTTTAAAACACTATTTCTTTTTTTGCTTGTGTGTGTGTGTGTGCGTGTGCGAGAAGTCGTGGCTTGTTGACTGAGGTGAATAAAGAAGAAGCTGATAGAGGAACAGACGTACAAAACAAGATACAAATCAGAAAGAAATGAGAGAGAGACAGACAGAGAGAGAGAGAGAGAGAGAGAGAGAGAGAGAGAGAGACATAAATGGTGAATGAAGAGAAGAAGACGTGACTGAAAACCACCTTAACACACACAGACACACACACACACACACACACACACACACACACCTGTTATCTGAACTCGCACCATGACGGCTCTGAAAGCATTTTGATCGTCATTTATTAAGTTAAAAAAAAGCCAAATATTTTCTGTTTCTGTAAATTAAATATCTTTTTGTTTTCGGACACTTTAATCTAAACGGATGATTTAATGAAAAGATGTAAAAGCGTGTTTAGCATATCGTGCTGATCCTGCACCACAGAATTCATTTCATTTACTAAAAAACTAAAAAGAAAAAAAGAGGATGTTTTAGGATGTTGAAAGTGTCTGTGGCTTCTTCAGACGTGATCTCAGATAGAAGCAGACATGAAACCGTCTTCATAACACGCAGCAGTGAAAACCACCATCAGTATCTGGAAATTACTTAAGCTTCCCTTACTGGTGTCAAAGAGCCACTGTGTTTCAGACCTTTTAATACCAGATATTTTCTTTAGTTTATATAAGTCTTTATACTTCATCTCTGGAGAAAACAAGGCTGGATATTAACTAGAAGCAAGAAAGGAAAGAGTTCAGTGTGAGATGAAGAAGAAGAGATGGAGAGACAGCTGTGAAGTAAACAGTGAAAAAGTCTCAGCTACAGAACAACAAGTGAAACAGACATGAGCCAACCTGCCCTGCACTGCAGGACCGAGGTCAGCGGGAGACGGAAGAAAGGCGGGCGGGACGGGATCTGCAGCAGAGATCTGCAGCAGAGCAGAGGATGATCTCAGAGAGGTTTTAAAGTGTGAGGGGGAAGAAAAGGAGGCAAGAGAGCAAAAGAGGGGAAAGAGAGTAAGAGAGAAAAAGAAGAGGGGAAAGAGAGTAAGAGAGAAGAAAGAAGTTAAAGTCATGATGATGAAGTCATCTGGGATTTCACGCTGCTGACTCAGCTCTCTTTCTTCTCTGCTGATTCATTTCACAACAAATTAACTGATTGGTCGATAAAGTTTTAAAGAATAATTAAAAAAATGCTCATCACAATATGCAAGAGCACGAGTTGATGTTATTAAAAGTGTTGTTTTGTCTGACCAACAATCTAAATCCCACCGCCGATACTGGCTGTTACTATCAGTGAATGTCATGGCAGTAAACAAGGTGAATATCGGCCGATACTGTACCCAAAAATTTTTATTTTTATTTTTATTTTTACAACAGATTTTCTACATTTTAAAACCATCAACTTTACGGCATTTCTGCTTAAAAAATAACTTAAAACAACGAATCGTTAATTATTAAAATAGCTGCTGTTTTTTTTTTATTAATCAACTAACAGTTACAGCTACTTGTTCACAAAACTGAGTGAGGAGGAAAAGAAAAGAGGAGTGTAAGAAGGAGGTGAAACAGAGCGGCAGACTGATCCTTTATTTTTTCAGGCCTTTCACTCGTTCTCAAGATGTTTCCCTGCAAGCCGAAGAAGACTGACAGGAGGAAAGAGAATGATTTGCACCCAGCATGAGGAGAATATCAGGAAGAAGAGAGACGAGGTTGTGAATGGAAAATAAAGGAGAGGAGGGTAATGATGAGGAGAAAGGGTGGGAGGAAAGGAGAAGAATAACAAAGAGAAGGAGGGGAGAAGAGATGCATGCTAAGTAGGAGAGGAGAGGAGAGGAGAGGAGAGGAGAGGAGAGGAGAGGAGAGGAGAGGAGAGGAGAGGAGAGGAGAGGAGAGGAGAGGAGAGGAGAGGAGAGGAGAGGAGAGGAGAGGAGAGGGGGAGGAGGTCAATGATGAGGAGCTGCTATGAGGAGAAGGACAGATGTGACAAATGGAGGAAAGAGGAAATGAAATGACAAAACAAAGGAGAGAAGAGAAGGGAAGAAGGAGAGGAGTGAAGGAGAGGAGTGAAGGAGAGGAGTGAAGGAGAGTAATAAAGGAGAGGAGTGAAGGAGAGGAGTGAAGGAGGAGTGATTACACTAAACGAGCCTGCGGCCTGACAGTAATTTGCGTTGCGCTCTGCTTCCCAAATATGGTGAAAGAATGTGTGAACGAAGCTACTGTGGTAACCTACACTGATCTGAGATCAGACCACCGCAGCTGGCAGACAACAACACACACAAAAAAACACACAAAAAACACACAAACAAGTCCTGAGACTGAAAGACACACACAAACACACAAACAAGTCCAGCCTGCAGTGACTGAGACTGAACGACACACACAAACAAGTCCTGAGACTGAACGACACACACAAACACACAAATAAATCCAGCCTGCAGTGACTGAACGACACACACAAACACACAAATAAGTCCAGCCTGCAGTGACTGAACGACACACACAAACACACAAATAAGTCCAGCCTGCAGTGACTGAACGACACACACAAACACACAAATAAGTCCAGCCTGCAGTGACTGAACGACACACACAAACACACAAAGAGATAAAAGTGGTTAAATGAAGGACAGAAAGAGACGGA
Source organism: Pampus argenteus (assembly GCA_036937835.1). Taxonomy (NCBI): domain Eukaryota; kingdom Metazoa; phylum Chordata; class Actinopteri; order Scombriformes; family Stromateidae; genus Pampus; species Pampus argenteus. The sequence goes on from CM072879.1 coordinate 18,272,290, forward strand.
AATAGAGGAAGCAAAAAATGCAACACAATGAGGTGAATGTGAGCATTTCAACAACACAAAAAACCCTCATCCTCACAGTCATACCACAACAACAACAACAACAACAACAACAACAGAAAACTAGAGTAGAGCTACTATTAATGTAAAGCCAACCGGGAAACATTTCAAATCTCAGGTGGCGAACAGATTACCTCCTGTCGGCAGAGCCAGAGATGACCCACTTTCTCACTCACACACACACACACACACACACACCCGCAGGAAACAACAACAGTCATGGATATTATATTATATCACACTCATGCATAAACATACAGGCACACGTGTAGAGTGGGAAGAATCTTCTCAGTATTTAAAATAAAACACAAATCACATAATGACTCAAACATGTGTTCAGACACACACACACACACACACACGCGTGTGGCATGTCCACGTGTTCACATCTGTTCCCGTGTGTGTTTTTTGGAGACAGATTTGATTAATCGTGCCTCTCATTAATCAGAACTGACTGGTGGCTGTGACTTTAATCTCAGTGCCGGTGTGATCTTTTTAATAACGTACAATCATTTATTGGATTAGCTACCAGCTGCTGTCTGCCCCATTCTTGTTAAATTCTTCTTTCTTTTTGTCCGGCTTTGTTCCAAATATGGAAGCGTGCTAATTAATCCTGAATGTAAATTCCTGTTAGCCTCTTTTTTTTTTTTTCTCGTCCCTGTTTCGTGTCGCTCCGAGGCGAATGGCGGCTGCTTCTCCTGAGTGTGTTGCATGAAACAGATGGAGTTTAAATCATATTGATCTATAAAATTATGTGACACCAGTCCAGTTTGTATCGTGATTGACAGTCCTGGAAAAAAAAACACAATTATGATGCTAAAAAATTAGAAAAGTGGCATTTACGATCTCATCTCACAATCAGCAATCTGTGGCGACAAATCACTTGACAGCGATCACTTATGCATACGCGTGTGTGTGTGTGTGTGTGTGTGTGTGTTGAAATCTGGACAGCAGTGTATCCACACACGTCTGTTGGTTTCTAACAGCTGATTAAAGCTCATAATTAATCCATCTGTGACTGTATATTAATAAAAATATGATGCCCTTCCTCATTGTGTGTGTTAAACTGAGCAGATGATACCAGAGATGGGAGAAGCTGCCACATCCGAGTGACAATAATCGTTTCCAGTGGCGATCAATTAACCAGCCATGAAGCTGCCCGAGTGGAAGACAAGGAAGAGGATGGAGGCTCGATGAATGAATTAAAAAAATATGTTTTAATCGTCATGGCGATATGAACTTAAACATCGCAGAAAGTTCGTAGAAACGTTTGTAAAGGTAAGCTGCTTTTTCCCACCTCACGTTGTTGTATTATCGCACGTCATATATCAGCATCTCAATATTGAACAATGTTATCTCACATGGCAGATTTTCCCCATATCCTGCAGGCCTACCACTGGCACCAAGTGTCAAACGCTCTCATATAGTTAAAGAGTGTTTGACTTATCCATTAATCAGATATTTAGTGGTTTCATTTATCATTTTGCAACTTGTAGACTGCATTTAGTAACGTTTCTGTGCAGGTGTTTGTGTTAAAGCGCATGAAAACGTGGTTTCATCATGAATCATGAATATGAGTCCTGATATGAGGACTAGATTAGCAACAATCATAGTTATATTTAGAAATGCATCCTTATTATGAACTTGAAAACTAACTGACTAACTGCTAATCTGCGTCATCGGGATCGTGTGTGGGCGTGGTTTGATCAGATTTGAGCGACAGCGGCTTGGAAAAGCAAACACAACGATCCACGACGCTCACATTTTGATTCAAATGTTGCAGAAATCTTAGAAGAGCGCAGACAGAAGTCGGCTACGTCGCTCTGTCTCACTCCATCATCCACACATCTGCACAAACGAGAAGTGATGATTCCCTGCATGCATATAAACACACACACACACACACACACACACACACACAGACCTACATATATATCCTGCCACTGACACACATACATTCTGCAAACACCCACACTTCACTTCCAGCAGAGAGACGGGGGGAAAAAAAAAGATGACATGTAAAAACAGCTTTCATCCGAAAAGACTGTGACTGGATAGCTGTCAGGGGGCCACGTTGAGTGGTTCCACCAGGCTGAGAGTTACTGTGTGTGTGTGTGTGTGTGTGTAGCAATTACTTTATGTGTGGAGTTAGAGTCGGTGTGGTGAAGGAGCAGCAAGGGAGAAGGTTGCAGTCTTTTAGTGTTGTGCATGTGTGTAAAGAAAAATCCACATACATGTATGTGACCGTCTTCCATCAGCCACTCGAAGCGCACCAGCGGTCACAGACTGGGAATAAAACATGAGGGAAAAAGAGGAGGAGGAGGAGGAGGAAGAAGAGGAGAAGGAGGAGAGCACAGGGAGGAGAGAAGGTTAGGACCTTCACACTCCTCTCCTCGACACGTTCAAATCCTCCTGTTCTGGCTCCTTCTCATCATTTCAGGAAGAAAGGGACCGATGCACTGACACTCACCAGAGAGTTGGAGAGTTGTCACAGCGCACTAACCTCAGCATTCCCAGTAAAGTAGGAGAAAAACAAAAAAAACAGGACCAGGGACCAGGGTGCAGGGTGCAGGGTGCAGGGAGCAGGGAGCAGGGTGCATGGAGCAGGGAGCAGGGAGCAGGGTGCATGGAGCAGGGTGCAGGGAGCAGGGCACCAGGCTGACGGCTCAGCCAGACCTGTCAAACCAAAGTGTGAACCCGAAGCACCAAACTGCTTCAGGTTAGCAAGCCGTTCTCCCTCCACACTGCCTGTCTGCATCCAGACTCACACACATACTGTGCTAATTGGTATTTAACCCATCACGCCCGGTGCGTATTTAGATCTAACAAGCAATTACGTAATGCTCACTACTATCGTTTCAAACCAACTGAGTTGTAATGGAGCAGCGATAAGCTGCGCTGCGATTGGCTTCCAGTGCAATCCGGTTCAACCACGCTGCGGATCGACTGGAAAGTTCAAAGTCAACGGATTTATAATTTTCAAAAAACAAAAAATATGACAAAAAAATCACATTTTATATTTTGAGAAGTTATTTTTATTTACCGTGCAGCACTATATACTCAAGGAGTCACGGTACACAGTCCTGTGTAAACCACACGGAGCCTGAAGGGACACCACGACCGCCAACTACTCAAACAATAACCGAAGAAACAGGATTCACAAGCCGTCACGTCAAGAAGAAGAAAATAATAAATCAAACTCGAAGGAGAAACAACAAGCAGAAACAGATGCTTCTCCAGTGTCCTGCAGCAGATGACTGGTACAAAAATTAATGACAAAAAAATATTCAATCTATCTCTGGCCAGTTTCAAGACTCTGCACTTCGATTTTAATACTGCAGCAAAATTAATGGAAATTAGCGACTCGCTGGAAGATGGGAAATCAATTTAAAATTAAAAAAAAAACTTATGGTGAGCTTTTAAAAAGTCCATAAAACATAGAAAACCTCCAGTGTATTCCTCTAAACTCATTACTTGACTTCTAATATCAAAACGCCAGTGTTGTTCATATCGATATGAGTTATAAGCACAGACATGCTGAGTTAAAGTGGCACGAAAGGTGAAATGGGATGTCTGAAACAGTGTGAATGAATCTGAGGTGATTCATTAAATCAGTTGCTTTGGTTTATTTAAGCCTTTCGCTCTACGAGTATCGTTTCTGTTTCTGTCCCTTTGACCAGAGTTTTCATGCTGTTGACAACCGTGAGGACCGAGTGATGCTCGTTAACACAGTTACCATCACAACGCCTTTTATTCTGAAAAATGCCTGATTCAATTCCAAACCTCTTTAACTCTTCAGTTCAGACGCGGTCACTTTGTACATTAGTAGTCAGAAACCTTGATGATTACAGCTTAAAAACACCCACAGAGTCAAGAGAAACCGCACGCTGGGATGAGGAGAGGACACACATGAAAGAATAGCAAACATCTCATTAGCACCCTTTTCTCTCCGTCCAACCAGCGGCCACCCGGCAGGACGCTTGTGTGGTGGGAAACGAGAACAGTTGAAGCATTTCTCTTCTATCCTCGCATGCATCCCTGGGGATTAAGAAATCATCGTCACATTTCGAAAAGCCCAACGCCTGGAAATAGACTCCGGGATGAGGGGGCGGAGAGGTCAGAGGCCCGGGCGCACAAGTCATTTTCTATTTTCCAATCCGAACTTCTTAGTTAATGGAGTTTTTGAGGTAAGCACAAACGCCAAGGGAGGGAGAGAGGCAGGGAGAGAGGCAGGGAGGAGGCAGGGAGGGAGGCAAGCAGGGAGGAGGCAGGGAGGGAGGCAGGGTGTCAGGGAGGGAGGCAGGGAGGAGGCAGAGAGGAGGCAGAGAGGAGGCAGGGAGGGAGGGTGTCAGGGAGGGAGACAGGGAGGGAGGCAGGGAGGAGGCAGAGAGGGTGTCAGGGAGGGAGACAGGGAGGAGGCAGGGAGGGAGGGTGTCAGGGAGGAGGCAGGGAGGGAGGGTGTCAGGGAGGGAGACAGGGAGGAGGCAGGGAGGAAGGGTGTCAGGGAGGGAGGCAGGGAGGAGGGTGTCAGGGAGGGAGACAGGGAGGAGGCTGTCAGGGAGAGAGACAGGGAGGAAGCAGGGAGGGAGGGTGTCAGGGAGGAACCAGAGAGGGAGAGTGTCAGGGGGGAGGCAGGGAGGAAGCAGGGAGGAAGGCAGGAAGGCATGGAGGGAGGGTGGCAGGAAGGGAGAGAGGCAGGGAGGGAGAGAGGCAGGGAGGGAGAGAGGCAGGGAGGCGGCGAGCTGCTGGCTCAGTGAAATTCACCTTCTCAGCAGTGGTACAACTTTACATCACATTTTAAATGGTACAAACTAGATTTAATTAACCTAAACTCTTGATTGGTCAGAGAGTCTCAGCCTCATATTCATCATACTTGTCAGGTAGAAAATTACATGTGTATGTAAACTCAACATAGGGAGGTTCAGACCACCCTGATGCAAAATGGCTCGCAGTGGATTTAGCTACTTCCTGTTTAGAAGAACTTTATATTCTAATTTCAAGCCCTTTGACGGACGCAGCGGTCACCATGGGGACATGTTTAGGGTGTGAACTGCATCTCACTGGGTGCATGCTGGGTAGAGTCAAACCCCCCTGCAGCCCTGAGCAGGATAAGAGGTTTAAAAAAAACCAGATGCATGGATGGAGGGATATTTCAAGCAGATTAGCAGATTATTGCTGTAATTGACAAGCTCATAATTATACAGTTACTCCCTTTGTTAGCCGGCTACAGTTTCCTTCATTGTGTCCAACCTAATGTAATATTATTTGTCAACCATAGGATTGGTTTAGTTAGTGTTCTTTTTCTATAATAATAACAACTTGCCAAAGCAAAGGAGGGTTTCTGAGAGAGGAGAGGAGAGGAGAGGAGAGGAGAGGAGAGGAGAGGAGAGGAGAGGAGAGGAGACAAGCTCCCTCTGTTAGTGACAAAGCAACGACGGACTGTGTGATGGGGAGGATACGAGTCAAGGTGACAGACAGAAACAGATCTACACACACTGTCGGGTGGTATGAAAAATCACACATTACAACTACTGAGGCGACCCGTGTGATCCAAGTAAATACCGAAAAATCCAACTACAACATTTAGCCCTGAACCTCACTGTGTAGACAATGACACACAGCGGTTACAAGGACGACAGATGCTCAGCTGCAGATATTTACAAGCACAAGCCTCGCTAATCTGTTTTGCACTTCCATTTAAGTCTAATTGAGGCTCAGATTCGATCCTCTGGTATTAAAAAAGGGAGAAAAAAAAGCCAAAGATACTTGGGTCTGACTCACAGGTATGTGTACGCGTCAGAAGCAGCAGGGAGGTGAAATAATGAAATGAGCAGCAAGAAGAAAAGACCACAGGACCTACAGAAAAGCACCAGGCTATACCTCAAGTCATTTAACAATGAAACTCTGCCTTTAAAAAGATCTATGTAATTCTATCATGCAAATGAAAACGTGTGTCGCTGTTGGCCATGAGAGCAGATGAGAGCAGATGAGAGCAGATGAGAGCATCTGTCTGCAATACTGAATAGTTTCATGTCAAAAGAACGTCAACCTTTTTTGTGCCAGAAAAACCTCAATTTTAAATTCACAGGAGAAAATCCACTCTGTGAATTACGTGTGTAGAGAGGTGACCCCCAGCTTCAGATGAGAGACGGGGACGTCAGGAGCTAAAGAGAGAGAGGGGTTTGGGTTTTTTTTCCAGGGTGGAGAGTCAGGGGAGCAGTGTGGCGTTAAGATAAAGACGCCGCGCCGCAGCTGTCACAGTGAATCTCTCAATCAACAGCTGAATTAGTGAAGGATACGGAAGCAATTAATCAGGTTTAGCAGCGGCCGCCAGGAAGGAGGCCAACCTGTCTGTACGTCTGCGTTGGTGCTGACTCACAGGTTATAGATGTTATAGATGTTATAGAGTCCCTTTAAACTTCTCTATTATACAGATACACTGGAGGCAACCACCATGTGATTAATGTCCGAGTCCAGTAGTGTACAACCAGAAGAACAGGTGGTGATGTTTTTAAAGCGTTTATCGTATCGTACATCATTTCTCGGACAACGCAAACATCTTTTGTTCCCTTTATTTTGTCTTGCAGGTATCATTTTTACGTTCAACCCAAAGGTTTTAAACCTTTACGGACATCCAGCATCATAACAATATATAAATAAAATTACAAAAATCATAAAGTGTCCCGTGTAAGGCTACGTACAATTAAAGACAAGTGCAAAAATGGGTTAATTTTTCATAATAAAGTTTCTCTGTTGTTTTGTGAATGGTTTTCATATCAGCCCACGCATACATTCCTGTCAGGAAACAATCCCTGGATAAAAAAATAAAATAAAATAAAAATGCATCCTGACAAACTTAAATGTGACATCCATGTCTCTTCTTTACATGCGGCTGCTTTGTCTGTCAGGACAGCCATTCATTTCCAACCAGGTTTGAAATAACCGTCGCCTGTTTATTGAAAAATGACAAAAAACTGATCTAATTACATCCGGCATGCATTGCAGAATGATCGGGGGGAAACGTACACCAGACAGAGGCAGAAGTAAATGGGCTGTAACTCTAAATGACACCTGTATTCTCTGTTAATGTGCGTGCGACTCGCATTGGAAATGTGCTGCTGTGTGAACAGTAGTCGCCTGTGAACGGGGTGAGGAGGAGGAGGAGAGACGTTAGCTTGCATTATGCAAATGAGAAACAACACTGTCAAAAGCGAACGCAGTCGATCAAGACGGCCGCCATCGACACGCACATGCACACGCGCAAACACACACGCACACGCACGGAGAGGCGGTGCAGTCAATTTCAGTGATGATATCGAAGCAGCCAAGGACGGTAAAAGAGGTGAGAAGAGAGCCAGACTGTGTGCTGCACACAAATCCGAATCTTTGGCCCCGTTTCATTTTAACATTTCATCAATACAGACAGAGTCTCTCTCTCTCTGCTGGCTGACTATATGCTGACCTCCACAACTTGTTGCTAACAAATAGCAGGACTTTTATTTATGGACGGGAGAGATAAATCGATGCTCTCTCTATTCTTTAACAATGTCTTTTGCATTATTTCTGTGTGGTGTTTAGTTTCTTCATTCAACCCAAAGACACATTGAGATTTTCCTCTTTCTATACGTTGTTTTCACTGAGTGTTGTGAATTTCAGATACGCAGAGCCGGTTCAGCTTTCGAACACAAGGTCAAACAGGAGGGTGAAATATTAAACTATATATAGCTTATTTCTTTGCATGATGATTAATATCTGCTACTAAAGGTTTGGTAAAGAAAGAGGTGCTGGAAATAGCAGCAGGCCCATTTGAAGACAATTGGCGTGGCCTTTCTAGTGGAAATACTTGAACAAGGGCAGGAAATTGACTGATGGCAGATAGACTTTTTTTTTTGTACATCACCAGGAATGAAGAAATCTTTCACTATCTGACTGAGAACAGAGCAGGATATGAAACCGACAAACAGATGATAACGTTTTAAAATGCACGTCTATCTATCTGCCATTAGGTCCAACGAGCAGAAAACCTGCGTAGGGATTTTCCAAACTCACACTGCCTCAAACATACTGAACACATTAGTCTGTGTGTATGTGTTAAACTGCCCCGTCTGAGTACTCACTAACCATGACTCATAACGTTTTTACTCAAATACAGAATACAAACACCTCTACAGTCTAATGCAATCGAATACAACAGCGCTGCATTAAAATGCTACTAGCTTTTACCTGATGTACCTGAATGTGACATTGGATTGTATTAAACTGAAAGGAGTTTTCTAATAATTTGTATTGTTTACAGTATATAACTGGCTGTATCTTGCATATCATCCTGCTTTTATGTTGTCGTTTGTTCTTTAAACAATTCAACATTGTCAGAAAAATAATAATGATGATTATGATGTTGCGTTATGATACAAGCGAAGGAAACGTTGTTACTGCAGAACATGAGACCACAAAGGGAAGTCCCATCTTTGACCTGTTCCTGCACTCCAACACAGACGGTGGAAGTAATTTCCATTTAGTCACCAGCAGACTATATGTGGAGAGGAAACAGTGACTGAACCGGATGGATACTGTTGGCGGTGGTCTGTGGAATAGGTGAGCTCAGGACAGACTGGGAGACAGAGCAGGGCTGCTTGTCTAAACATTTTCACACGTTTGAATTCTTCCCTCCTCTCTGCCTCGCGCGCTCTTCTCTAAACAATGAGGCCTAGATGAAGTGGAGGGATGGAGGGAGGAGGGAGGAGGGAGGAAGGCACCCTTTTAAATTCCCTCAAAAGCTATTCCAGCAAAAAAAAAAAAAAAAAAAAAAGGGCCCCCACTCGGAAAGCAGCCACGGAGCAGCAGTCAGTCAACCAGCCAGCCAGGGTGGCTGAAAATAAGGTTGTGAGGAAAAGAAAGAGTGAAAGAGGAAAAGGGGGGAAAGAGCTGGCTGGAAGTTTTCATTACTCTGCATGGTGGTCAAAGTCAAACCAGGGAGGCTGGCCGTGTTTGTGTGTGTGTGTGTGTGTGTGTGTATTTGGGAGCAATCTGCAAAGCCATTCATGTCACAGTGAAACTTGAATGGACCCTGAAAGCTGAAAGTTAAATAAATAAATAAATCCTTGGACCGTCTTCGGAGCTCCATTGTGATTCATGGCCTCGTTCCCGTTGCTATGCTCTGTAATCCCTCTTCCTACTGACACCTGTTTGCTAAAGAATCACTCAGGTGTTAGCCATGATACAGTTTAGCCCGAGAAATGTGATCTGGAATTTGCTTAGTCGTCCATTTCCTCAGAAGTGAACAGAGACACGTGCTTGCTTGGCAGAGAGTGATGAATTAAAATCTTTCTGGACTTCTTACAGCAACACAGAGTTCGACCTTTCCCCCTAATTATAGCTAGTTTCTACTAAAAAAAAAGAAATACACACAAACCACACTTGGTTGTACAACAAAGGGATGTGAAATTGTCTCATCCACATAAGCTGTATCCATGACAACGAGCTCTAAATGTCTGAGACTGACCTCTACCTCTGACTGCAAGGGCTGTAGCTGCAGTGGGCATTTCAGAAAAAAAATAAAAAGAGCATCGTGAATCTACTTTGATTGTAAAAAAACAACAACAACAAAACAAAAACAAGCATTATGCAAGACCCTGCAATAGAAAGTTAGCAGCCACATCGCTCATCGAGCCTCAAAGAATTGTGGGAAGTCATTAACATTTGAATCCTTGATCAATAAAAACACCCGCAGGCTAAAAGTAAAAAAAAAAAAAAGTCAAACTTAAACTTTAATACAGGCAAACAAATCACAGCGCGCAATGTGATGCAACATGAGCGAGTCGGTCAATTAATCGATAGAAAGGCTGTAATTAGGAGGAACGTTCTGGTCTCCGAGCGGCGGGGCGTGATGGTGAGTTTTTCTGGGTGAGAGTCGCCGAAATCGCCGGTCCTGAGAGACACTTGACGAGCCAAACGATGACAGACCGGCTCAAACACTGGCAGTATGCAGCATTACTGTGCAGTTTGTGTTAGTGTGAGTCATTAATAAGCATCAGCGGTCTGTTCCCGGGGGGATGATTATCACCCTTAAGTCACCCCCCTATGATTATCACTCCTATGTCACACCAGGACGAGTGGTTGACATTTGATTCTGGGGCCAACGTGGCCTTTAACTGCAGGTCAGGACCCAGCAGCTGTGGTAGCTCTCGTGTTAAGAGGCGAAATCATTTTGATTCATGACGCCATGAAATAAACGAGGATGATTTGCTTTTTCATATCTTACTGTGCATCTTTGTTGTGATGGTTTGTCCAATAACATCTATTTTGTGTCTTTAAAATGGGACCTTTGCTTGTTTTGTGATTTTCAGCTAAACATGTTACACGAAACTCAAAATCCCGACGCTCCAACCTGCTCTGAAACGCTCCACATGCAGAGTTACTTCCCCAAACAAACTTTACGACATCAGATCGTCCGCGCATGCACACAAATGGCTGCAGTCTTTGTCGCTAACATTAGCTGGATTACAGCTCAAACATCGTACTATAAAAATAAAAAATGTACACCTGGAAATATGCATATCCAATTAAAGCACTCAAACTTTTGTGAAAGTGTGTTTTAAACTCTCACAAACAGACTGAATATATACTGAAACATATCATTAAGACCCTATAAATAAGCTCTCGCAAAGCATCCAGCTGCTTCACACAGTCATTAACATTTCAATCTGGTGATGATACCTGTGATCAGCTCTCAAGGCAACAATGACAACCTCTCCTCCTACAACAACACGCACACGCGCACACACACACACACACACTGAGACACCACCAGCCTGGGACCTGCATGTACGTCTGGTTTTTAAAAACATGGTGGATCATTTTCAACCTCAGACGAACCGGACGGACGAGGTTAAAACAGAATTCATGCAAAGAGAGAAAAAATAAATAAATAAATGTGAGAAAAACACTTTTATTCAAAGTGCTGTTTGCATTTGAAATAACGGGCGATTTACAGCCTGGAGGCTCGTTCTAATAATTAATCAACTAAAACATTCAGTAAAGAGGAAAAACATTTAAATAATTGTACTCACACGCTGCACCAGTGGATATTTTATAAATATAAAAATGTGTATTTTAGTCTCGTTAAAGCAGACGGTTATTTCAGGTTCAAAAGGTGCTAACCTCATTCTGCAGGAGGTCCCAAATGGAACAAACCAATATATACACACACACACAGTATATAGACTGCAGCCAATGAACAGGCTACACAAATACACGCAAACTACAAACAGTAACAAACAGCAGAAGATGAGTCATTAATAAAAGCTCTCGATAATCAGGCTGCGCTGCTCTGAGGGCGATAATCATCGGCCGCCTGCTCTCCAAGCGATAAGCTAATCAGCCCTTCGTCTCCACCAAGCCGTCAAGGGGACTCATCATCGTTGACATTTCAGCGCAGGATCGGGCCTATAGAGACGAGCGCCAGGAGGAGGGGGGGGACGGGACACCTGAAGTGACTTAATTATCACTGCTGCTAAATTATATCCTCACAAACTTCATTTTGCCGGTTTTCCTGAAGGGTTATACATGGTTGTTGTTGTTGTTTATACGGCACGGTTCGAGTTTCACCACGAAACGTGCACAAACCTGAAAAAGTCTCATTTCTGCAGGGACAGCTCTGCTTTCAGTGTCAGCGAGTCAGTGTTTGAGTCGCTGAAATGTGACTGTGGAAGGTTTCCCTCCGACGAGACAGTCGTGTTGCTGCAGGTTCAAATTAATTCATAACCTGTGGGGATACTGTCATGACAATCTGACAGCTTTTTAACAATACAGGCCTAATGTAGCAGAGCCTCAGCTGAGTATCTGTCATCCTTACACCAAGCTGTGCGTGCCGTACAGCACCGGGGTCTCTCCGGCATCGTGCCTCTCATTTTTGTGCTGTTACACTGGGGTTTCCCTGTTCTTCCTGCTTCCATTTGCTGCTTAAAATCTTCCTCCCGCCTTGTACAGTCAGTGCAAAAAACACAGTTCACGCTATTACGCAACAGATGCTACAGCAAAAAAAAAGCAAAAGCAGAGCGACTCTGCAGCTCACGGCCTTGAAATAACTTGCCCTACAATGTGCTTTGATCTCTCAGGCGTGCCTCCAGGCCGAGACCACATATCTCCCGGCTCCATAATGACCTTTATTCTTTTTACTTGGTGACAATTTGGGGACAATTTCGACAGATGATACGAGTTACACCCAGGTGAAAACACATCAGGCCGACAGACTGTACTGCTGTTAGCGATGTTGTAGCTGGTCCCAGTTGAGGAGGATGAAAAATAATTAAAAATAAACTGGTAATAGCATCGCTAGCGAGTATTTACATGTTTACAGAGTCACTCAGTCGAAGGTTCATTCTGTGTTGAATGCAAAACAGAAAGTAAATAACTTTTTTAAATTTTAGGTACTTTTATCTCTTATAGTATCACCATAATACTTATACAGCATCTTATATTGGAGTTGCATCATTTGACAGTAACTTTACAGTAGAGCTTGACTCATACATCATCATACATCATCATCATCATCTTCATCATCATCATCATCATCATCTTCATCATCCAATACCGGTTTATCTGTATCTGCATATATTGGCTTTTGCAAATAGAAGTATATTTGTTATTTCTATT